>CAVNZG010001567.1:0-143800 GCA_963693315.1 Diogma glabrata
TTGAAAAAAATGCATTCGTAAACATACATATAGGACATTTTTTTTACAAATCAAACAGATTTGTACAAAATCTGAACGACACATTTTTGATTTGACTGACATATTTTTTTAAATGGTCTTATATCGAAAAAAGATATACGGGTTAGAGGATTTTTTTTGGAAAATATAGCGGTTTTAAATTTCGAGAATTTCGTGGTTTTTGGCTTGACCCAAAAATTCATAACTGCGGTTGTATTAAAGATATAAACTTCTGTTTTATTTTATGTTCAAGTTAAAAGATGATTGTTTAAAAAAAAATAAAAAAAATTATTAACAAATTCCTATTGTTATAAACAAATTTAATGTTCAAATCGATCTTTAGTCATTGCCCACGAAATGAGTTTCTAGTATGACCATCATATTCTACGTTCAAGTTTTTATAAAAAACGAATTATTAATTAATGGAGAAATGATTTTTACTGTTAGAATTAAATTAATTTATCGAGCGCGGGACGAAAAACAATTTCATAAATGGGTCATTTGGGTCATAGGTCAAGCCAAAATTCACAAACTTCTTGAAATTTAGATCCGCTTTATTACCCCTTCCCCCAAAAAACTAATAAAAAATCGTCGAACACGAACATCTTTTTATTTACGTAGAACTCTTAAAAAATTTCAGCTAAATCGAAAATGTATTGGTCACATTTTGTCCCAAAAAGGGAGAGGGAGGAAATAAAGCGGATCTAAATTTCGAACGAGAGAATCTCGTGAATTTTGGCGTGAATACTTATTTTCAAAGATTTATAACTTCGGTTCTGGTAAAGATTGACACTTATTTTTGTTTAATTTTAAAGTTAAAAGACGGAATTTAAAAAAACTATAATCTATAAAAATTATTAACAAATTCCTATTGTTATAAACAAATAAAATCTTCAAATCGATTTTAAGGTCACTATTTAATAAAATTAAAGAGTATCTAGTATGACCATCGTATTCTACATTCAATTTTCCATAAAAAACGTATATTTAATTAATAGAGAAATAAGTTTTACTGTTACAAATAAATTAATTTTTACAGCGCGGAACGACAAATATTTATGATATTTCTTGTCTTCCCACGCTCGATATATTAATTTATTTCTAACAGTTAAAATCGTTTCTCAATAAATAAAAAATACGTTTTTAATAGAAAATTGAGCGATGGTTATACTAAACACTCTTTATTTTTGCTGAGTAGTGACTAAAAATTGATTTTAACATTTTATTTGTTTATAACAAGAGTAATTTGTTCCTAATTTTTATAGATAACAGTTTTTTTTAAGGTCCGCTTTTTATCTTTAAAATAAAACAAAAAAAGTGTCAATCTTTACCAGAACTGAAGTTATGAGCGAAAACTTTACCATAACCGAAGTTATGAATCTATTTACCACCCCTCCCCCCCTCCCCCCAAAAATAATAAAAAATGCTCGAACACGGAAAAAATGCTCCACTCGCTTCGCTCGTTCCGGGAAACTTCATTCTCGTGAACAATTGCCATCATCCTATGCGAATACAAGATGCTATTTTGTCCATGACTGTAAAATATTTCGATTAATTTCCAGTTTGCCTGCTAAAGTTTTTATCACCATATTGAAATACATCAGAGATAGCATAGAAAAAGAAAACAATTGACATAACGGAAAATGTTAAATTTTTTATTTTATATATGTATTGTTCTCGTTTTAATATTTTGATATTACTGTACCAACAAATGTTAAGTTTTTATATAGTTTATATATTAGGGGAATATTCAATAAACTATAGAACTGTTGTAGAATGCGTCACATTCTTCTTCAAGTGAGAAAATATATAAAATTACAATGGAAGACATACACATGGAAAGCATATATTCTTTAGTAGTCGTGAATAAAAACGTATTCCAGTGGTCCAGGTATTTTAGTACAAACATTTTAAACTGAATCAAATTTGTGGTACCGACTGAAATTAAATTTCGCTTTTTTTTATTTATTTGTTGTACATTGGATCAGTGTGACTGCACTTAAGGTTTTGTTTTACACTCCCTTTAAAGCCCAGTAGAATAATAGATAGCTCAGAGATTTAATATTTGGTATTATTTTTGGTTTTAATTTCGAAGAAAATGCTGAACCTTGGTGCATATGTGGTGCACAGTGGTATTTGTTATATCTAGAATGGGTTATGCCTAAAGCGAACAATAAAACGATCAAAAGTAAAAATTATGTTTTGGTTACCTTCAGACGAAGGTAGTGTTCGAATTCATAAGAATATGATTAAATCGTGATTATGGACAATAAAATTTAACATGTCGAGTTTTTGAATGTTGCTTAGTTTTTTATTTCCGAAATTAACCAAAGCGCTGCTACGATAGATAGTATCAGAGGCGTAAAATGTAGTATCAAAACTATTTTTATCAATTGGATGTGCCAACAATTTATGAATCATTGGATTGATGACTTTACAAGGCCAGAAAAGTTCTGAGCTGTTTTTAAACGTATACAGAAACATAACGTTGCCAACTGCACATGAATTGGAAAAAATTCTGCTACATGTGTAAATAGAAGAATATTGTGAGAAATTGCTGGTTGGTTCTAAGCTTTCTTTCGAAGGTGTGATCCCTTTACATTTTATATGGTGGCTGTGGATTTCATGCGTTTGATCAAAAGAGATACATTTGGATATCTTTATTTTTATATCAGATTTGACAGGTGATTTTTAAAAACTTGTTGTGCATGAGACTCATATCCCTCTTCAATTTTGTTGTTAATGGGAAATGTATACAAAAACAAAGTCAAAAGTTCATTTTTAAAGCGTCGAAAACTTTGGCAGTATTTCGAAGCCCAAAAACGGTCATTAAAACTACACGGAAGTGTTGTGATTGTCGTTTTATGCAAATTCTCGGCAGCTATTGGTATTGAGTATAACATCTTATTAAATATTCTTTTGTAAAAGTTGTAACGACCGGTCCTATTTCCATTCCTGCTCCATATTAAGATTAAGAAAATCATTTAAACAATTCATTTTCCGATTTCAGTTTTTACTTTATATCAAAATGAAATTACAAAACAAAACCATTTTATTTATTTTTTTTCCCTGTTTGACATGCCTCAATAATAAAAACTAGGTCATACAAATGTCATGATAGAATTTAAAAACTTTCATAAAAAATATCCAATATTAACGAGTTTGACGATGTACAAAGTTTATTAAATTTGAAATTGTAGCATTCGTATTTTCGTCTTGGTATGTGTATTGACTTTTGATAGTACGATAAAAATAGCGCAACGAGAGATGATGTTTTGAAAGAGAATGGAACGGTTATGATTTTTTTCTCTTTTTTTGTTCAACTGGAACTGTATTTTGAGTTCATGTGATAACAATATTGAATAATTATTGAACGTAAGAGTGATTAATGTATATTGAAAAGGAAACAGAGATAGGAAATTCTTGCTAGAAACACATCGATTAATTTGTTCGATCGGGGCAGTATAAAATTTTTACCAAAAGAGTATCAAATGCATTATCAAATGCATATTAAAATCTGCTAAATTAGTTATTAATCATTAATAAAGGATGTGGAATAATAAAACGATTTAAACTAGGAAATAATTTGTATACATAAAAAAAATCAAATTTGAATGTTTCATGCAAACAGTCAGTAACAAATACCAAAAATTAAGGTAACATAAAATTATAGATTTAAATGCAATTAAATTATTATTGTTATTACGATTGCAGACATTAAATAGAATACAATAAAAGAAAAATATTCATTATGGTCATTTGTGATTTGTAATAGTCCACTTTATAAAAAGGCATTATATTGACATATGAGTTTACGTGAGTTATCACTATAGTGATATCTCAATATCTCAGAAGTGCTGAAAGGTGAACTATTTTCAGTCAACGGGAGCAATTTTAAACTTAGTTATGGAACATTTATTGACAATGGCACTCCGTTGCTTGCTCGAGAAAAAGAGTCCTTATATAACTAAATATGATGTACTTTAATTATTCGGGAATCCAGTGCGTCAAATGGTCGAAAAATGTGCTACAAGCTAGCGTATTGACACTTCAATTTTTGTTTTATTCTTCAATTTTTTTCAAAAACTTTGCTCTTTATCTGTTATATTTATTTTCTCCATTCTATCATTAAATATTGGCCTGTCATGTCATGTTTTATTATGTGATAGGGATTATTGTTAACTTATCCTTTCAATAAAAAAAAAACAAATTAAATTACGTCCTAGGTCGTCTAAAATGTTTTTCATCAGTTCTTGTGTCACATATTATAATTCCTTTTAACAATTCATTTTAATAATAAGCTTTAGAGCCAGGAACGGCGGTATGTTTGTTCTAAACTATCTTTTATTGCTAGTCAAATTTAATCGTTTAAATTAGAATTTGTGAACTCTAATTTTTGGGGCTTGAAGTCAAACTGTGCTATACATTGCTTTATGCTTTATTGTCTTAATTAATGTTGAACTATATTCAATTGTATGTGATTAAGTAGATCGACTTTAACATTTCTTTCTGAAATAGGATAAAAAAACAAGATAGCTGTATCAGCTGCAAACGTTGAGATTTTTCCGATAATTTGGCGAGAAAGTTATATACAAAAATAAATATGATAAACTAAACACGCCAGCAATGCTTTTATATGCATTGACAAATAATTAAAGTAATGATAACCATCATCTCAAAGTAAGCAGTTTTTTATTCAAACAAAGAAAAAATGCTTGAAAAAAATTTCACGGTAATTGGCACAACTATAAACATGTTCCTGACAACAAAATGAGGTTTATTTAACATAAAAAGTGTTGCATGCAATATAACAGTAGTCGAATAAAGTTAATAACTATTTCCATGAAAAAAATTTACTTCAGCCTTATTTTATATCACAAAGTTTTATTTTCAAAATAGAAGTACATATTTGAAAAATTGAACTAGATTTAATTTTCACATAAACATTACGTGCGGTTGCCTCAACTACACCATTCTGTACCATCTGCAGCTGTTGAATAAATTTACGAACTATGGTTCGTTCGCCATATCTGCCAACGCCACATTGCTATATCCATCCGTTTTTTTTAGTGTGTCGTAAGTATATATTAAGCAAAATAATTAACATCAAAATCTTCTTATAAAAAATTTAAAAACTATTTACTTTTATTAATCTCGATTGGCAATTACACTATAAAATATAAATTAAAGTTTAAGTGCAATAAACCCACATAAAATTTCACCGAAATGACACAATTGCAATAAAACCTTTCATTCTCAAAAAATTTTATGAATACATTTTGTCAAAGAAAATCAAAAGTAATCAACCCACAATCTCCAAAAAATTTTATTAAGCAAATAAAACCGTTTCAAATATGAAGATCATAAAAATTTTAAATAAAATATTCAAAATTAATATAAAATATAATAATGTGAAAAAGATAGGTTGAAAAGAAGAAATACTTTCGAAATATGACGGAAATTAGTCAAACGATAACAAGAAGATCCATTCTAAAAATCAATCTTAAATTTGAATGTAAGACAAAACAAACAAAAAATAAATTAAATTAATCAAATAAGAGATTCTATAAAATCGTAAATCAAATTAAGGGTCGACATCGGTCAAGTTTTTTATTGATATTATAATTGAATGGGTAAATATCTTAAATTAATCGTTTCGCTGTCTTACTATTTATTCAATGCATGCATTATTTCTTTCAATTAGATAAAGATTGTTTCAATATTGAAAGTGATGGATGTGTATTAAAATTATGGAAATTAAAGATAATAACGAATATTTGGGTAGAGAGTTATGGTTATATCATTTGATCTAGGTGTGGTACAATACTGTTTCGGAAGTGGTAAAATAGAACGACTTTTACTTTTAACTGTGATATTTTAAACAAAAAATAACACAGAATCATTGAAAAACATAATTTTTTAGTTCATGACTTTTTGTTCTTTAGAGGGCCATATCCAATTTAATATCCGACTGGGGTGACCAAAACCTTGTCAATTTCAACTCCACCAAAACACAGCTGTTGATTGTTTCCAGATTAAAGACCGAGTTCCCCAAAGATATTTTATTTAGTATGAGTGATGAACCAATAGGTGAATGTAAAAACATTCGCTTATTGGGTGTCACAGTTTCAAATGACCTACTCTGGAACGATCATGTAATGGCGATGGCAAAAAGCGCGTCTAAAAAACTCGGCCTCCTAAATAGATGCAAAAAATTTTTCACTCCATACCAATTGCTCCATGTTTATAAGTCCTATATTCGTCCCTGTATGGAGTACTGCTGTCAAGTTTGGGGTGCTGCCTCTGTTTCCATCTTGGCCCTCTTGGACTCTGTTCAAAAGCGAGCTATACGAATTGTAGGTGATCGAACTTTGACATCAAAACTTGATTCCCTACAACATCGTCGCACTGTTGCTGATCTCGTTGTTTTTTACAAATATCGTCATCAGCAGTGCTCAGATGAAATCAGCGGCATCATGCCTCAAACTTATTCTTACCCCCGTTCCACTCGGCAATCGGCTGCCGCAACCAGTGAAACGGTAAAGATCCCGCGCTGTCATACTGGCAGATCGCAGAGAGACTTCTTTGTCCGAACTGCGTACAAATGGAATAGTTTGCCGGAACACTTAGTCTCAGGTGGCCTCAACCCGCAGATGTTTAAAAAAAGCGTTAATCTACACCTCAGAACGCCAGTTGTTGTGGGACCCAGGTCTAGACCTAGGTCTTAAAAGGTATTTATGTGTTGTTGTGACACATATTCTAAACCCTATTACACAACACATTTTATTAAAAAAAAAAAAAATATGAAATCACCAAACTTCGAAAGAAACCTTTTTTGTTAAATTATGACAAGTAGTTTAGCAGTTATAAGGAAAAAGATCCAAACCCTCCTTTTTGCTTCGTCGTAGAAGAGTAGAAAAAGAATTGGCATTTGTTAAACTAATTTACTGGGAACATTATCCAGTTTGTTCGTAATAGTGATGCGTAGGGTATGATCAATCAAATAGACGCTCTGTTCTGAATGAATTGTTTATTTGCATTGTCTGATTTAAAAACCTTGGTAATTCTTTAATCGGTCGCTTGCAAAAACAGTAATTATTTAAGCCAACAATGCAAATACAAGAGTTTAGAAATGAGTTAGGAACCATCTTCTGATTAAGAAGGAATAATCCCCATGAAATCAAGTCTATAGCACCTAAAATTTTGCGAAGGTTATTCAGAACATTTTGGAAAGAGCATGCGTGTGTGGAATAAAAAAAACACCTCTGACGAGATATTACTTTGGTCTGAAAGACCTAAATATTGAATTCTCGAGAAAAAAGTGAAATTCTTACCCCCACTTTTTTGACATTTCTCGACGTTTTAGGACCTATTGATTCTAAAAGACAAAATAATAAAAATTGTATGTTTGTCTGCCAGCCGGCCGTCCGTTACAACTTACGAGATCTAGAAAGCCGCTGGAGGGATTTCAAAAATGTTTTCACTAAAAAAAGATATACTTTCAAAGGGAAGAGCTGAAAGGATGTGTTCGATAACTGCACCGGAAGTGTTTCAAAAAAAATCGTCAAGAGTGTCAAAACAAGGAAATTTGCATATTTTTTGCTTAAAAACGTTCATTTTAAGTGATTATGAAAAGGAACATTGAATTTAGAGAAACCTTGATGATCGGGATTGGTATGTAAGACCAAAAACTAGATTATTGCATTATAAGTTTGTCAAAAATATGTTGTCAAGTGTGTCAAAGGAATGATTTTAATTTTTTTAACCCAATATTTTTGGAAAAAAAATGATTTATTATTTGTATAACATGAAATTGGACATGGAAATTTTTGATTTTGTTATAACTTTTGGTAGGTTTATGGAATTTTAAAAAACTTTGTATTTCTAATTTTGTTATAATGTTTGCGATATTTTAAATATTTTTGGAAAAGTTTTTTGAATTTCGAATTTTTAAAATATTTTTAGAATTTTGGACAAAGTTTCAATTTTCGATTTTGTTATAATTTTTGCAATACATATTTTTAGAATTTGGAAAGAAGTTTGTATTTTACTTTTGCAATATATTTAGAATTTTGAAAAAAGTTTCAATATTTGTTTTAAGAATAATTTTTAGAATATTTTTGAAATTTTGAAAGAAATATGATTTTTGATTTTGAAATATTTTCTCGAAAATCTAAATGGAAAGGTTTTTGAGTAGAGTTTGGTGATTGTATTATCTTTTCACTAAATTATGTTTATTTATGATGTGTTATAATTTTTCGACAACGTATATTGGAGTTTCATGTTTGTTTTGTAATAAATTTCTAAACAGAGATAAAAGAATACATATATTTTAACAAAGAGTTTTTTATTCGCCTACATATTAAAGTGTTACTTTATTACTGTGATTTGCGGCTTTAAAGTATCACTTTTCAACTATTTATTTTGTTGTCATAGCTACGTCCAAAAAAGTAAAAAGCATTTGTATTTGTTTAAATTTTATGAAAAATAAAAAATTTTATCAAAGCAACCCTTAAATTCAAAATTTCATTATCCAATTAAAATAGTTGTTATCATTTGTTGTCATAGCTACACAATAATTTGGAAAAATAATAAATATTTTATCAAAGGTTACTTGTTCCACATAATTTTATTTTAAAATTTATGAAAATTTATAATTTTAATTAAACAACTTTTCTTAAAATATTTTGCTTGCGGCGAATAAAAAATAGTATATGATGCACGGACGTAAGCTATTTTGGACTTAATGTGGGTGCAAATCTCGGCTAGCGCCTCGATTTGCAAACTCCACATCCGTCCAAAATCTTTAGCTTTACGTCCTAGCATCATAATGTACTATTATGTTTGATATACATCGCTGCCAAAAACTAAAACCATGTCCTCATAAAAGTTTTTTGCCGAAAACTATATCAAAGCCTTAAGGCAGACCGAAGTCTTGATATCTCAGAGCTGTGAGATTTCCGCCTCTTCATATTACTTCGGTCTGAAAGAAAGTATTCATGAGCTAAAAGTGAAATTTTTACCCCTACTTTTTTTTGGCATTTCTCGACGTTTTAGAGCCTACTGATTCTAAAAAGAAAACCGCTGGACGGATTTGAAATTTTATTTTCTAAAAATAGGTTTATTCAATGAGAAGAGCCGAAAGGACCATGTGGTCGATAACTGTACCGGAAGTGTGTCAAAAAAATCGTCAAGTGTGCCAAAACAAGGAAATTTGAATATTTTTTAGTTAAAAACGTTCATTTTAAGTGATTACGAGTGGGAACATTGGAGAAATCTTGATTGTCGGGATTGGTATGTGAGACCAAAATCTAGATTATTGCATTATAAGTTTGTCAAAAAAATGTTGTCAAGTGTGTCAAAAGACAGATTTTTATTTATTTTTTACCCAATTTTTTGGAAACAAATAAAATTAATTATTTGTATGACATGAAAATTTATTATTATTATAGAGAATTATGGCATTATAAGTTTGTCAAAAAAATAATGTCAAGTGTGTTAAAAAATGATTGCATTTATTTTTTTAGCCAAGTTTTTGGAAAAAAAATATAGCTGTGTTTATGACGTAAATGTAATTGAAAATGAAATTGGACATGGAAATTTTTGAATTTGTTATAGTGTTTGAAATATTTTTGGAAAAAAAATTTTGAATTTTGAAAAAAGTTTTTATTTTTGATTTTGTAATATTTTTAGAATTTTGGAAAAAGTTTTAATATTTGATTTTGTAAGAATTTTTAGAATATTTTTAGAATTTTGAAAAATTTTAAATATTTGATTTTATTAAAATTTTTGGAATTTTGAAAAAAGTTTCAATTTTTGATTTTGTAATAATTTTTGAAATATTTTTGGAATTCTGAAAAAACATTATTTTTGGAATTTTAAAAGAAATATGAATTTGTGATTTTGTAATATTTTCTCGAATCGCTAAATGGAAGGTTTTTGAGTAGTTTGCTGAAAATGTAATTAAAAATGAAATTAGACATGAACATTTTTGAATTTGTTATAATTTTTGAAATATTTTTGGAATTCTCAAAAAGTTTCAATTTTTGATTTGGTAAGAATTTTTGGAATATTTTTAGAATTCTGAAAAATTTTAAATTTTTGATTTTATTATAATTTTTATAATTTTGAAAAAAGTTTCAAATTTTGATATTGTTATAATTTTTGCAATATTTTTAGAGTTTTGGAAAAAGTTTGAATTTTTGAAATTTTAAGAATTTTTGGAATGTTATTAGAATTTAGAAAAAGTTTAAATATTTGATTTTATTCCAATTTTTGGAATATTTTTAGAATTTTGAAAAAAAAAAAATAGAATTTTTAATTTTATATGTACATATTTTTACAATTTTGAAAAAAGTTTCAATTTTTGATTTTGTAAGAATTTTTGGAATATATCTGGAATCTAGAAAAAGTTTAAATATTTGATTTTATTCTATTTTTTGGAATATTTTTGGAATTTTAAAAAAAGTTTCAATATTTGATTTTGTTATAATTTTTGCAATAGTTGAGAATTTTTGAAAAAAATTTTAATCTTTGATTTTGTAATGATTTTCAGAATATTTTTAGAATTGTGAAAGAAATATGAATTTGTGATTCAATATGAATAAGAATTGTGAAAGAAATATGAATTTCTGGAAACGCTAAATGGAGAAGTTTTTGAGTAGTTTGCTGAATGTATCATCTGTTATGCTCGCAATTTGGTTCTGTCCAGGATGTGATGTTAGTAGGTTATAACTTAGAACAATTTGGGTCTGTGTAGGGTGGATTAACTGGAATTTAAGGCTCGACAGATCAGACACCTAGACCGGGTGCATTATCAGCAGGTATTAGGTCTTAGTTAATTCATCCTATACATCCCATCCTTGAACTACCTATATGTTGTGACATATCATAATTTCAATTCGACAAATCACAATGTACATATATTAAATCGGACGAGGCATACTGCAATTTTAAAAATTTGTTATCAAACGTAAATAAAGAAATAATGGGGTGACGACGCCCATTGTAATTTAAAAATATAATATTAAACGTAATGATTTGATATTAAACGTTATGATTTTTTTTGTAAATTTTTTTTATCTGTTCTGTTGTATATTTAAATAAGAAAAAATGAAACAGGAATATTGGATCTATGCTTCAAAACCTCAACAGAAACTAGTTTTTTATATTAATAATAGAACGAAAGAACGAGACATAATGACAATGAATCAACTTTTATCTCATTTAATTTTAAAAACGAAAATTCATTATTTTATGATTTTTGATTTTCAAATCAAAAAAATATATATAATTTTGAAGTACATGTTTAATAATTGATTAAACTAGTAATTGTTGTTTGATTTTAAATCAATATTTAATTGCCACCAGCTCACTTGGCAACCTTTCTCTTTCGAAAAGATGCAACTGCAGACCCCTACATTAACCACAGAAGAAAATAATGTGGCAAAGTTATTCCTAGAAGAAAATATCAAACCATCATTCATGGCAATGTTTTTTAAATACAAAGGGGATATTACTTTATTTATTTCCACTGGACTTGCGTTTAGTTTCTTAGAGCTTTTTTGTCGTTTTAAAAATAAAAATTAATTACCGCTCTTAATGTTTTGTTCAATTATGCAAGTTTTTTTATAAAAATAAAAAAAGAAGATGACGAAAAAGCATTATTTTTCTTTAGGAGTAGGAACGAAATAAAAAACAAAGCTTGCAAATAAAATTAATTACAATAAAATTATAAATTTATAATTTTTTTATCAAACGACTGAAAGTTTTCATCATTTGGCATCCGTAAAAGCAGAGACCAGAGTACGCAGGATTGTTACACCCGTCAGTAAAAAAGTAATAATATATTTTAAAAATAAAAAACTTGATCCACCATGCGTTATGCAACTGGCAGAGGTGACACTAATCTCTGCAAACCATCGGCAAACATTCAGAACTTCTCTTGCTATTTTCAAGGAATTTAATAAAATGTGGCATAGAATCCTTAATGTCGCGTTGATTATTATTAGAAATGTTAGCCAGAAACCTAACGTTAAATTTCTACAACTACGCATCAGTAAATGTCTGCTCTATGTCTCTCCACTAACTATTCCAAAAAAGTGAAACATTATCCTCAACGTCTCGTCATTTTCTGTTATTTAGCGAATTATTGAAAACTGTTTTTTAACCTCTTTGAGCTTACTAAATTATACTTACTTTATTAGGTCTATACAGTTAAAATATTAATTTAAAAATCCTAATTTGAATAAATCTCATAGAAATCTTTAATTGCCTGAGAAATTGTTTAAACACTTGGAAAACAAAACGTTTGTTTTTTGCTTCAATGTTATAATTGTTTCGATTTTAATTAAATTATGCAAACAATTTAACAACACAAAAAGCTTCTTTCGCTACATTCGCTTTTTTGGGAATGGAAACAATAGAAAAATTACAATTACAAAAAACACGCCTTCAGGTAAATATGTTATGCTTTTTTTCTTGAAAGGGATGAATCTTAATTTCGTGTAAAATAAATTTTGAAAGTCCGCACACTTTCGTTCAAAGCAAGACAATACAAAACTTATTCGGAACACAAAGATGGATGATGTACAAAAAAAAATGTGAATGAATATTAAAGATGTCGATAAAAGCATTTTGGTTATGCAAGTAATCCATCATTCATTAATTTGTGTAAAAATTCGATTTCAATATAATATCTGCTTGAAGGCAAATATTTTTGAATGATATTAACTTTTGTGTTCTACTTCTTATCGGTTTCGTTCTCGTAAATGTTTTTGCATGCAAACGATGAAGTAAGAGATTTTTTTTCTTATATGGTCTACATGTTGACCATCAGCATTACCATCTGATTTCTGGAATATAACCAATACAATTCCTAAAAGTATCAAAAAATTATGTAAGAAATATAGCAACTTCAAAGTAAACTAGAACTTAAATTGGCATTTGATATCCTCCATGAGAATGTCACTGAATCAATTTTATTGATCTGCAATAAATACAGCATAAGTGTAGAAAATAACATTATGAAACAAAGAAAATTTAATAAATTGCCTCAAAGCAAATGTCACAATAATATTTGTCGATCACAACTTCAAACATTGAGTACCATACGAAAGACCTTAAAAAAGAAAATTAGTAAATGAGTTAGTCACGCATGAAAATTTGTCACTTCGATGGTTTTAGTTTTGATTGACAGATACTATAAAAGGGCGGATTGTTGCTGGTTTTCCTTCTTCTTCGTTTTTGTGTGCTAGTAAGTTCAAAACTATATAGCTAGTTTTAATTTGATACTTAGCAGTTATTATAAAACAACGTGTTGAAGACCCAATACAGCGATGGCGTTGCACTTGTTTAAAAGTTGAATGTGGCGAATGTGGTCAAATGGCGGTGAGATAATTTGATTCATTGCTGATGTATACAATTATTGATCGTCGTTGCTGAATTTGTTGAATGTGCATTTATTTTATTATTCAATATTATCATATGCATGAGTCATCATTTGTGCTAATCACATGTACACTAGTTATCGTCGCTATTGAATGTTATACGTGTATATGCATGAGATACCATCTTTGCTGATATATAGAATTATTTATCGTCGCTGCTGAATTTATTGAAGGTGCATTTATTTGAATCCTCGATTGTGCTGATCACATATACACTAGTTATCGTCGCTATTGAATGTTATATGTATATATGCATGAGATATCATCATTGCTGATATATAGAATTATTGATCGTCACTGCTGAATTTATTGAATGTGCATTTATTTTATTGTTCATCATTATCACATGCATGACTCATCATTTGCTCATCATTTATCGTCGCTATCGAATACATCATATGTGCATATGCATAAGATACCATCATTGCTGAGATATAATCATTTACCGTTACTACTGAACATCCACTATTCATTTACCTGGTTGGTTATCCAGCTGCTTCCATCAAAATCATCGTCAACGTCGAATTTTTGTAATACAGTCCCCTACCACCAAAGAGGAGGCAACAATCTCAATGCTTAAAAATTTAAAAACGCACATAATATGCATACTAACTGACGCATTAAATGACAACATCTATTCAGGTGGTATTTATAGATTTGTTTACATTTCCCTTTAACGATATAGGCACGAATAACTTGTGCAGTGTACAACTATATTGAAAAAACTGTCTTTAGGTTAAAAGCTGATTTTAAAAACCTAAAAGTCAGAACTAATAAGTCAAACAGAATGTAAACAATTTCTTAACGTAGGGATAAAAACATAGAGCTTGTTGATGTACTATATAATATATGTGATAACACAAGATTTTTATGTGTGATGATTAATAGTAGTAATAGGTAGTTAGGTTATTGTCCGACATAACATAACATAACATAACATAACATAGCATAACATAACATAACATAACATAATATAACATAACATAGCATAACATAACATAACATAACATAACATAACATAACATAACATAACATAACATAACATAACATAACATAACATAACATAACATAACATAACATAACATAACATAACATAACATAACATAACATAACATAACATAACATAACATAACATAACATAACATAACATAACATAACATAACATAACATAACATAACATGACATAACATAACATAACATAACATAACATAACATAACATAGCATAACATAACATAACATAACATAGCATAACATAACATAACATAACATAACAAAACATAACATAGCATAACATAACATAATATAACATATCATAACATAACATAGCATAACATAACATAACATAACATAACATAACATAACATAACATAACATAATATAACATAACATAACATAACATAACATAACATAACATAACATAATATAACATAACATAGCATAACATAACATAACATAGCATAACATAACATAACATAACATAACATAACATAACATAACATAACATAACATAACATAACATAACATAACATAACATAACATAACATAACATAACATAACATAACATAACATAACATAACATAACATAACATAACATAACATAACATAACATAACATAACATACCATAGCATAACATAACATACCATAGCATAACATAACATAACATAACATAAGATAACATAACATAACATAACATAACATAGCATAACATAACATAACATAACATAACATAACATAACATAACATAACATAACATAACATAACATAACATAACATAACATTACATAACATAACATAACATAACATAACATAACATAACATAACATAACATAACATAACATAACATAACATAACATAACATAACATAACATAACATAACATAACATAACATAACATAACATAACATAACATAACATAACATAACATAACATAACATAACATAACATAACATAACATAACATAACATAACATAACATACCATAGCATAACATAACATAACATAACATAGCATAACATAACATAACATAAGATAACATAACATAACATAACATAACATAGCATAACATAACATAACATAACATAGCATAACATAACATAACATAACATAACATAACATAACATAACATAACATAACATAACATAACATAACTAACATAACATAGCATAACATAACATAACATGACATAACATAACATAACATAACATAACATAACATAACATAGCATAACATTACATAACATAACATAACATAACATAACATAACATAACTAACATAACATAGCATAACATAACATAACATAGCATAACATAACATAACATAACATAACATAACATAACATAACATAACATAACATAACATAACATAACATAACATAACATAACATAACATAACATAACATAACATAACATAACATAACATAACATAACATAACATAACATAACATAACATAACATAACATAACATAACATAACATAACATAACATAACATAACATGATCAACTGTAACTGATCAATAGACGATCAATAAAACACTTTTCCCACTAAACAAAAATGAATTGACCGCAAGAAAGAAATCAATAATATTTATTGAAAATATAATTTTAAACAAATAATATAAACAATCGTACATCTACAATAAAAAAAAGCGGTAAAAAAGTGAACGTCTTTCGTTTAGACAAAACAAGTAAATTGTTCAATATTTTACAAATCAATGGAAACTGGTATAAAGAAATTCACATCCATAGTAAGAGTTTAACTGATACATACTTTAACGACCACATATAGTGCAAAATTGAAGTATGTTTTTTCTGGTTTTACGATTATACTTTGAAATAAAATTGAAATATTTTGCGATAGATCATTTTTAATGGTGTTTGGTATTGGATTAGGGTTGGTTATTTCTTTTTGCGTGGAAATTGATTTGTTGTTTTACTCCAAAACTTTCTCTACGGATTATTTACTGCAGTAGTGGACTAGTTTATTGGTTTTGCACCATATTTGTGTATAATTGATTGCATTATAAAAATCAGACCAGCTTAATCAACAGTCGATGTATTGCATCTATTTGGTTGTATATGTTGTTTATAATCTAAAGTCTAAAAGGACCAGAGCTGTGCCTTGGTGGAAAATCAATTTAAAGAGGATGACGGATAACTTTCGCAAGCTCTTTAAAAAAGTAAAAAGCACACACGTGGAGGGAGTACCAATCGGCTAACAGAACTCAAACCATAAAAAAAGAATAGTTGGAGATAGTTTTGCGGAACAATTGGCAGTCTACCGGCTGCAGCTCAACTTCAAAATTTGCTTGCGTCTGACCACAAGCCTCTGGGTTTAATCTGCAGGCTAGACGACACCTGCACAACTACCTGAAGTGAGATTCTAGAAATACTATAACATACCCACTTTCCGAGCTCTACATGCGTGAGCTCGTAAGAGGAAAATATATCAACCTATGGTTCGTTGGATCTTAAGTCCAGGATGGTTTCAGAGCAACTAGCTAACAGAATATATTTCACACTAGAACGATTTGGGCAATCAAATTTTTCGGACCATTTAAATCTCCAGGAGACAATGGAATATTGTAAATATTCCAGCAACAAGGTTTAACTGTTAGTCTTCCATACCTCCCATACCGTTTGTTTATAGCAAATTTTGACATTGCGTACATGCCTTAGATATGAAATCACACAGGACAATAAGTGTTACATTTTTTCTCTTGAAATTGATGGAAATAGTCGGATGGTGATGAATTACTACATTCGGTATGTATGTCTGAAGAAACGGCATTGCATAAAGTGTGAAAAAGATTGAGAGCACGCTGATAAACAAAAAGGCACCTGCATGCACATTTTTGGACATAAAAGGGGCCTTTGATAATTTCCATGTTCAAGCTATTGATGAAATGGCCACTGAGGAAAATCTGAATACACACATTTTGGATCATAAGCATGACCGACAGTCTGAAAATTACAGCTACACGAGGTAAAACATCGGTAACTATTGTGTTTCTAGAGGAGGTCCTCAAGAAGGGGCAATTTCTTCGTTGACTGCTTTGGCAGTCGCTGATGATCTTCTAAATAAGATAAAAAATTTTGGCTCCCACTAAACGCTACGCCGACGATAAAGTCATGGTGAGAGGTAAAAATGCGTCTACTGTCGGTGAACGAACCCAGGCAGCCTTGGAACTCGTAATGTATTGGTGCAACGAGGTGAGACTGTCTGTTAATGCGCAAAAAACCAGTACGGATACAAGCAGTTAAAGAGATTAAGTACTTGGGTGTGATCCTTAACAGTAGGCTCACTTTGTGCTCTTCGCTTGCAGACTTATTTGGAAAAACTTAAAATAATGCTTGGCATACATTTAAGTATATGATAAAATCCTCACGCACCTTTGGTCTGGTGGACGAAAACAAACCAAAAAAAACTACTCAGACAATGCTCACAAAAAAAGAAACAAAAATTTGTGTGCCCTTGTGCCACAGGTACTATACCAACATCTGCAATAGAGATTCTTATACTACTTCCTCCATTGCACCAATTCATCAGATCTGAAGCAGCTAGTGCTCACAGACTGTAGCTTGTCAAAACGCCTAAACCTAGTAGCCTTACCAGGCATCTAACGATCCTCTCGAACCTACAGTTGTTGTGTATCTTCTGGGAGGAGTATCTTACTTGCAATTTAATGTATGTATATTAAATAAATAAATAAATTAAACTGCAAAACGAAGTGGAGACCTACCACAATTCGGACTGTATACGAAACATCACTGACTTAGATAGACGGTTTATTGTAAAAATACGGGGACAGGAAAGGCATTGAGAGCTACTTAAAAGCATTACCATTCAATGTCAGGATCTGGTATACAGATGGATCTCAAATAAATGTTAGCAATGGGTATCTCTGCAACAGCCAAGCCATTGCCATCAAGCACTGTGCAATGCTGTGTGTCGAAAGAAAATACAGCAACACAGATGTATACATTATTTCTGATAGCCAGGTGATGCTATTTTTTCTAAATTCGACACGATGGTATGGGAATGCTACCAAAATCTACAAACAATTGCAAAAACTAACAGCGTTATACTTGTGTGGGTACCTGGTCACACATGAGTACACGGTAATGTAGTAGCAGAATTGCTAACTAATAGGAGCGCCACCAAGAAGTTCTTTGGTGCAGAAACCTGCTTTGGACTAACTAAGAGTTCGCTCAAATGCGTTATCCAAAGCTTGTAACGAAAACAAAATAAAAAACTCTAGAGTATGTGGAAAGGTTTTCTGCGTTCTAAAAAGTTGCTAAGCATCTTCCTCGTCTATCCACTTAAAACAATAGATCTTGAGAGAGAGCCTCTGAAGATCTTAACATGGTGCGTGACAGAACACGATTCGATAAATCACCACCTTAACAAATTAGGCCTGCCAGTGTAAAATAAATATTATAATTAGAACATGCAAATGCCGGAATACAATTCACTTTAAGCGAGTTACTCGATTGGAAAGCGATTTGCAATATTTGTTTTTTGATTATAATACCATGAAACAGTTAATCATTAACAATAAAAGAGAACGAAATGGAAAATATTCCAAGCGGTACGGTATTAGCTAGAAAGGATAGATTGTTTCAATAAAAAGACTTTGTACAAACAGAGTCAAATAGAGAGATAAAAAACAGAAACAAATTTTTAAATAAAAACATATGTACATAAAAGAATATTTCTTTTTTCTATTGCAAATCTAGTAATTAGTTATTTATACCACAAACAAATAATAACACATTTTGTTTGGAAACGGACTAAAAATTAAATTTATTTAAGACATAACTTTTTGACTAAATTAAATTCACACATCAGATTATTGGGTAATTGTTATTTAAATCATTTTTCTTCAGCAAATTATCATATGATAAAAAATAGAAATAGGAAGACAGATATAATCGATCGAAGTTAAAATAATTAATCGACATAAAATACTTTCCAGCAAAATGAGGATTGAATAAGTTTTGTATATTAATATTAGTGGCTACTCCTACTTTTTTTTTAAATAATAAAAAGTAAATCCCCACCCTCTCCTGGTTTAATACAGGTGTCAAAGTTCCTTCTTTATAATTAATTACATTTTTTTGTGCATATATCTAAAATTTAATGGATAAGTTTAATATTTTTTTCAACAATAATCAATAAAATTGATAGCATTGCTTTCAAATTTAACCGGGTCAATGAATAAATTCGTTATGAATTATATAAATTTTTTTTGAATAGTCAATTGTATTGCGAAATTGTAAGATTCATAATAGTCTAAAATTCGCAACAAATCAAAATTAAATTAGTTTCTTTATTTGATACGCTCTTGATAAATTATGACTTACGTTTTAACATTAATTACATCTATAGCTAAATTGACTTAATATTATTAAAATATTATAGTTATACCCTTAAACCGACGAATCAAATGTCATGATTTAATTCGCATTACGAACAATTTCACGTTCCATTATAACTCCATATTTTTTTTTTATTTTACACAAAAAAAAATTTTTTATTAATTAAAATTTAAAAATTACTTTAAATTAAATGTTCTTATTTGGTGAATTAACTCAGATTTGTCTTTTATTATGTTCAACTCTGATGTTTTTTTGTTTTTCAAGAAAATACCTTGAGAGCAATTTCTTCATCTTGTTCGGTTTTATTTTAATAAAATATATAATAATTTTATTATCGGCATCTCGAATTCCATTTTAACGACATTCTGATATTTATTACACTTTTATTGATGTAGTGAGTTTTTCTTCTTTTTTGCATACTTTGTTATATGCGTTCGAGCAACATGTTGTTATTTTTCCAGTTGCAGCAAAAATGTCTATTTAGGGGTACAGTTATTAATTTGGAGACTAAACAATTTAGAAATTTTTGAATAATCAAAATCGAAATTGTGTAGTTAGGAGCTGTATGTACTTGAAACCCGAAGATGAGAGACAAGCAAAAGGAAAAAATTTTTGGAAACTACAAACGACGTAGATGATTGTAGTCAAGTTTTTTTTTTGTAGTTGTAGTAAATTTCACTCAAATCATAAAAATGGTGATTTCCCTATACAGTGTTAATTTTGATAAGGCAAGTATACAAGCATGTTCGAAATCATTTGTAGTTGTTTGTAGTAATGATAAATATTTTTAAAAAATTTTGGCGTAGAACTAAAAATTTCAAAATTTGCAGTTAAACAAAAAGTTGGTATATTCATTTGATCTGAGAAATTACAAACGATTTAGATCATTGTCAAATTTTTTTTGTAGTTGTAATAAATATCACTCAAATCATCATAACAGGTGAATCCTCTATACACAATGATGGTTTCGATAATCCGAGTATACAAGATTGTTCCAAATCGTTTGTAGTATTTTGTAGTAATAATAAATATTTTTGGAAATTTTTTCTCACTCAAAAACTAAAAATACGTACAGAAAAAATGTACAGTTGAGCAAAATGATGAAATAATTTTTTGATCTCACAAACTACAAACGACGTAGATGATTGTAGTAAACATTTTTTGTTTGTATTTTTAATAAATATCACTCAAATCATCAAAACAGGTGAATCCCTTATACACAGTGATAATTTTGATAACCTGAGTATATAAAATCGTTAGAAATCGTTTGTAGTATTTTTTAGTAATTATAAATATTTTTGGAAATTTTTTTTTCGAAACTCACTCAATAAATAACAAAACGTACAGTTGAGTAAAAAGTTGAAATATTCTTTTGATCTCAGAAGCTCCTCCAAACGACGTAAATGATGGTAGTAAAATTTTTTTGTTTGTAGTTTTAATAAATATCACTCAAATCCTTAAAACCGGAAAATCCCCTACACACAGTGATAATCCGAGTATACAAGATTGTTCGAAATCGTTGGTTGTTTTTTTAGTAATGATAAATATTTTTGGAAATTTTTTTTCACTTAAAAAATAAAAATATGTACAGATGAGCAAAAAGTTAAAATATTCTTTTGATCTCAGCAACTACAAACGATTTAGATGATTGCACCTGTTTTGATAATTTGAGCGATATTTATTAACACTACAAACAAAAAGTTTTACAACAATCATCTACGTCGTTTGTGGTTTCTGAGATCGAAAGAAAATTTAAAATGTTTGCTTACTGAAAATTTTTTATTTTTTTTTTGAGTAAAAAAAATTCAAAATTATTAAGCATTACTACAAAAAACTTTCAACGATTTCGAACAATCTTGTATAGTTGTATTATCAAAATTATTGCTGTATGTAGGAGAATCACCCGTTTTAATAAATTAAGTGATATTTATTACAACTCCAAAATTTAATACAATCCGAATTTTATTTTTTAGCCAAACAAAATAAAAATGAATATTTGAGCAAAATTTTAACATATTTTTTCTATCACAGAAACTAAAAATGACGCAGATGATTGTAATAAAATTTGTTTGTTTGGATTTGTATGTAATAAATATCACTCCTCCGGATCTCCTACACACAGTGATATTTTTGATAATCCGAGTATGCACGATTGTTTGAAATCGTTTGTAGTATTTTATCGTAATGATACATATTTAAAAAAAAAAATTTCACTCAAAAACTAAAAAAATATACAGTTGAGCAAAAAATTGAAAAATTTTTGATCTCAAAAACTACAAACGACGTATAGTAGAATTTTTTTGCCAGCGAATTTCTGACAGCTACGACGCAGCAAGAGAAAAAAGATAAAACAAAAAGTAAAACAGAGATGTATTATTTATTTTGGGATAAATTTGTTTTCAAAACAATTATATTAGTTAAATTTCTACTTCTAGTTCGTACCATTTGTTTGTTGTGATATTTGTTTCCATAGGCGTCGTTATTTTTATTATAATTATTTTTAATTATCAAAATTTTGTTATATTTCCTACAAAATCATTAATATTTCTACTAGTTTTTGGGTTTCTATTATAATTGGTTGAATTTCAATAGTAATTTATAAATTTTATGTGTTTTTTTTGTCCATTTCAATGGGACCCCAATAGTTTTTTTTAATATTTTAATCGAGACACTGCATGTGCAAACAATATGCGCATGTGCATGCGCATGTGCAAACAATATGCGCATAACAAACAAATTTTGTGTTCGCTGGCAAAAAAATTCTACTATAGATGATTGTAGTAAAAATTTTTTGTTCGTTATAGTAATTAATATCACTCAAATCATCAAAACAGGTGAATCCCCTATACAGAGTGATAATTTTGATGATCAAAGTATTCAAGATTATTCGAAATCGTTGGTAGTATTTTATAGGTATGATAAATATTGTTGGAAATTTGTTTCACTCAAAAGAATGTAGAGTTGACCAAAAACATGAAATATTCTTTTGATCTCAGAAACTACAAACGACGAAAATGACTGTCGTAAAAATTTTTGTTTGTAGTTGTAATGAATTTCACTCAAATTATCAAAATCGGTGAGTCACCTACACACAGTGATAATTTTGATAATCCGAGTATACAACATTGTTCAAAATCGTTTGTAGTTATTTGTAGTAATTATAAATATTTTTGGAACTTTATTTTTCACACAAAAATAACAAAATGTTCAGTTAAGCAAAAAGTTGGAATATTCTTTTGATCTCAGAAACTACAAACGATGTTGATGATCGTAGTAAAATGTTTTTGTTTGTAGTTGTAATGTTATAGAACCATGTGCAGTAACGCACCACGTTAAAGTCCTTAGAGACTCTCTGAAACAGGTAACCTAGAAACTTCTTGGAGTGTACTATTCCTTCCAGGTCTCTCTATTATTTAATATTTTGTTCCTGTTCCCATGTTTGAATTGAACTTCTGAGCAAACTCTTGACCATTCTAAAGCATGGTTCCAGTCTAATAAATTTTTTATTTCGCAATTTTCTTTTTCCTAAAGCGGCAACAGTATTTTCTTGTATTTTTGAGTGCTGGGTGCATACACAAGTATGACATTATTATTGCAGGTATTTTTTTGTAAATTCACAAGCATTCACAAGCTAGTTTTAAATCAAAGCGGGTAGATTTTAGTGCCAAAACTGCTGCTTGGCTATCAGAAATAATATATATTTCAATATTTTCTTTCATCTCATAGAAGAGCGCAACTGCTAATGGCAAAGTTTTTGCTTGAAATCAGGAGATTTAAAAAGTATTCTCTGCGTTCATTTTTTGAATGAAATATTTCTTTATCGAAAATTGGGTCAACAATGATGGGTGTGGTTTAGCATTGTCATGGCGGAAGACAACACTCTTTCATGTTGACTAATTATGAACGCCTTGTTTGTATTCCTTGCGCTAATCTGGTTAATTGTTGACAGTAGAATACTGAATTGAGAGATTGGCGAAAAGGTAGCAGCTCAATTGAACAATTCACACAGCATCACTTTATTAGACGTCAATCCAGACTTAAGACTAGTTTGTGGTTTTTCACCAGCCTTTAACCTTAATCGTTTTGCGTTTAATATTATTGTATTTAACCCATTTTTCATCATCCGGTTATAGTAGAATTTAACTGTTGGAAATTCGGTTAAATAAATTTCTTTGCGTTAATTCATGTAACACCCAAACATCAACCTTCTTTTTGTAGCCATTCTTTTTAAAATAATTCCCAACTGTCATATGGTAGATGTTTAGTGTATCCGCTATATTCTGACCACTTGCATGCCCATCTATCTCGATTAATTACACATTTCGATTAGGTGCATATTTAACATTAAAATTTTTAGATCGGGGTTGAACAAACCACTCACCACTCCAGCGTTCACTTAAAGCATCCTCACCGTTAACTTTACAAATAGTCCCTGGGGCCACGCCGATTTCATTTGATGATTACCACTATTTTATGCTTCGTGAGACTCTTGTCCTTGACGAGTTCGAAAACTTTTGTTCTGCTATTTTCCTCGATTCGGCCGCTTTTTTGTTCGGCAAGGTCCAAAAAATGCCGATTGCCCGGGATCTTGTGAATTTGCTACCACAATTTTTTTTTAACTATGGGGGTTGAAATTTGTTGTAGAACACGAGGTAGCCTTGCTCGACAAAAATGTGTCTCCTATTGTATGTTTGGGTTGTCGGACTCGATAAAAGCAGACAAATTTTTGTCGGAAAAGATTACCCTCGTGTTCTAAAACAAATTTTCAACCCCATAGTTAAAAAAAGCAAATTTACGAGATCCCAGGCAATCGGCATTTTTCGGAGATTGCCGAACGAAAAAGCGATCGAATCGAGGAAAATTGCAGAATAATCATTTTCGGACCCAGCAAAATATAAAATATGTGGTAATCATCAAATGAAATCGGCGTGGGCCGAGGGACTAAAATGTTCTTGCATTTTTGAGTACCAATTTCGCCTTTTTTAAATTAAACAATCATCACATATCGTATTTCCTTAGAATTTTTGCTCATTTTCTAACAAATATCACATTTTTCACAAATTACGAGTTATAAAGTTAATTTGACGAAAAATGTATGTTGAAGTGTCACATTTTAAACGGGCGTTCGGAAAATATAATCGAATCACTGGTGCCAGATGTATGGCCACCAACACTAATTAGTGGCAAAAACGGCGGCTACTTTTTATATCACCGAATACTTTACATGCTAGGAATTTAAACATGACATCTACCGTTAATACTTTACATGTTATGAATCCAAACCGTTTGATTTGGATTCATAACAGGTAAAGTATTAGGCATTATGAACAGTAGAATCCATGGTTTTTGTTACTAGATAGTGTTGGTGGTCATATATCTGGCACCACTAATTCGATTGTCTGCATTATACTACAAACAGATCTAAGAATATTATCTTTGACTTAGTACGGATGTATTTTTCTCTGATTTTAATAACTAAACCATACATACATATAAACTTGATGGTTTGATTTTTGCTGTATATAAATCAATTCGATAATTTTGGGATTAAGGTTCCAACTACGTACAAGGGTCGACACCATTTTCAAAATGACGGCAGACTTATTATTTTTTTGTTATATGAGTGTCTCAATTCGACCTTTAGTTGAGAACTATGTCTTAAATCTTAGCTTCATTTGACTAATTTTATTGCATACTAAAAAGAAACAAAGTTGGTGCTGCAACCATTATTGGTAAATTAGAATACTTGTGAGCATGAACAGATAATTTTTGGTTTGCTGCAACCTATACATCACTATGTACGAAGGCCTTAACCAATTACTAGAATGACAGTTGGTGAGTTGGTAATCGTCTTGGTTCAACTAATGTCAGCCCAACTAAATCATAGCTGATGCTACAAAATTAATTTGGTTGAGCTTTTATTATATAATACACCAAAATATATTATTCGGAGCGGCGTTCTTTATATAACGGTCAATCATTCCTTTCAAAGATTTGAGAACAAAAGAGTTTAGATTTATTGGTAGGAATAATTTGGCTTCACTATAATTAGTTTACCTGATTTGATTAGATTACGACTTTGGTTTCCGGCCACGTATGTGGGACATATCCATATTCCATACATGCCTGATAGATATTTAATATGCGTTCTGATGTTTATTCTTGTACATAGTGTTGATCAACTTTATGTTCTGTACTGTGACCGATACTCTTGGCCGGTTGTCTACCGAAAATGATTTTCTGTCTGAAAATTTTAAAGTATCATATACCAGAGGGACACATTCGACAGCATTGGCACAAAAAGAAGATCTTTTGTTTTGGATATCAAAGATTATGAGAAATACTACAAAGAAAAAGGTATTCCAACAACCATAAAACTAAACATTACATAAAAACTCTAAAACTTTTTTCAAATTATAAATGCGGCCGATTTTATTTTAAGTGCACTTTTTACAGGAATACAAAATTTGTTATACCATACAATACTTATACGACTAATAAAATGGTATACAAACTTCTTCATTTTCTTAATTCTGATATAATTATATCATCAGTGACTTAAGGACAAACCAGATCCTATTGCTAGTGTATATCTATCTATTACGAGTATCTTCATTCTGAGATCACTCTTTGAATGCGTTACATCAGGCGTATTTGTAACTGTTTCTATTTATATACCATTACTTCAATATTTTCTTTGGTGCTAACTCATTTAATAGAAAAAGAATCGAATTACTTGACAGCGGAGTGCCTGTTAGTATTATCGGTGGTACTTTCGCTCAAAGGTAAAAAAATACTTGATTTGTAACTCAGTATCGACTTTTTAAGGAGTCCTATTTCTGTCTTGTATGTTATACAGCTCTTTACCTCATTCTCAAATAAACTAACACATAAGAGCATCATTGGTATCGACGGTATAACATCTTAAATGATTGCACATGGTGGTGAAACTCTATCCTTAAGATTTTTTGAACTAACTTGTTCAAATGATCTGGCGGACTGAAACCATGCCACAGGACTGTAACTCAGCTATGCTGATACCAATCCATAAAAAATGTAATCGCAGATGTGCAAATGTTTGGAAAATGTTCAAACTCCAGGGAAATTGCTCTACTCTGCACAGCAAATAAGCCAAAATATAATCAACAGCAATCCTTTTGCTGAACAACTGTTTGGAGAATATCAGTGTGGCTTCCGGCAAAGCCGAGGTACCACCGATACACTTTTCTCGATAAGGATGATTTTGGAAAAGTGTCGAGAGTTCAACATACCTGTGCACCAACTTTTCATTGATTTCAGGCAGGCCTACGACTCTCTCGAACAAGAGACTCTATGGTCTGCTCTGGTGTCAATGGGAATTCATGGTAAACTAAGCTGGTATCACTATGCAAAATGACAGTACAGAACTCTCAATGCTGTGTACGAGTAAAGAACGAAATATCAAAGTTTTTTAAAGTTGACTCCGGGTTAAGACAAGGTGATGCTATCTCTCCTATACTCTTTAATTTAGCCGTGGAATATGTGTGCCGTCAAAAGAAACTACCGACTAACAACAATATCTTGTCAATCAACTCAGTACATATGATCGCTTGCGCTGATAATGTTGTCATCTTCGGCCGAAGTGAAACTGTTATGAGTAAGACTTTCAAGTCGCTTGAGAGTGGTGCTAGAAAGATTGGCCTTCAAATTAACTACGATAAAACCAAACACATGAATGTTTCAAGAGAGGCTGAGAAGAAAGATTTGTTGGGCGGCGATGAACGAATGGAGGGAATTGAATCTTTTAAATATTTGGGATCAGCGCTTGACTCAAACAGCAGCATACTTGCAGATATAAAAGCTCGAATGGCTGCAGAAAATCGAACTTTCTACTCAATTAAACCTCTCCTTGGATCGCTGTATGTATCAACTAACACCAAACTCAAGTTATACAAAACGTTGATTAGACCGGTGTCGATGTATGGGTCACAAACGTGGACCTTTACACAAAATTTATCGTATTTATCTGTATTTGAGCGTAAGTTCCTACGCTACATTTTCGGTCCACTTAAGACAGACTATGGAGAGTACAGAATGCGATACAACTTTGAGATCAGAGACCTTCTTGAGGGTCTAGATATAACAGGTTGTATCCGTTCCAATAGGATTACTTGGTTTGGGCATGTTTTACGAGCCGATTCATAGTCTGGAATGATTACAAAATGTACGTTAGTACTTCAAGGAGTGGGCAACCGCGAGGTAGACTACGACTGCAATAGGAGACGGACCTAAAAGTGAGCCATAAGCGACCTAAAAAAAATCGGGTGCCAATTATGTCGCTGTTGTGAATGAGCGTGGTGAATATTCGAAGCTGGCTAGCTTAGTAGCGCTCTTACATGGAGAATAAACCCCACAAAAAAAAGAAAAAGAGCATCATTAAACAAAGTATTAGTCTCTGGAACGCACCGCTTAGATAGGTACGTACATTTGAAAAATTCCCGCCTGCGCTTGGATTACCATAAAGTCTACCCAAAAACGCGGATCCACTATTTTAGTTAAACGGTGAACCTAAGTCGTTTGTCTCAATCTAGTTTCTATTACAGTTTAAATTTGAGAAAAAAAATTTTTGAGACATCTGTGATAAAATCCTTGAGACAAAAACTACTTCCACCAGACTTGGTTGAACATTGTACCAACTTGTAAAAGTCCTCTTCGGATTGTATAATGCGTCATAGGCCAATTAAATTGATTCGGCTTTTACTGTGAATCAAATTTGAAGATTTTTATGAACAAATGTTGTTGAATAATAAGACTGAATCGAACAAAACATGGTGTGCAATTTATGAAATTTTTTTTGCTATCCACACAATTGTCGATCGATCTAGTTTCGAACTGATAAGAACTTTTTATTACACTTTAAAATGTATATCATTCTCATCAGGGCTAGCCGACTAGATACACTACCAAAAAAAGTTAACGTTATATAAACCGAAATCGGTCTACTGCCCTAGCGAAGTATAAGAAAACAAAAAACTTTCACAAACATATATTTATTAGATTCAGGTTTAGTCAATTTATTTCTCTAGTTGATCACTATTGGTTTTATACTCTAACCAAGTTAGAATTGGATAACAAACTTGTATCGGCGAGAAGAAGATGATCATCTTTACTTGTGTCTATCGACACATTATCTACAATTAATTCAATGAACTATTTGTGATATTACATCACTCCGATGGAAGTTATCCCATCATGAATAATAAGACTGATTCTAACAAAAAACATGTTGTGCAATTATTCATGATGGGATAACTTATTTTATTATTTATGATGGGATAACTTCCATCGGAGTGATATAATATCACAAATAATTCATTGAATTAATTGTAAATAATGTGTTGATAGACACAAGCGAAGATGGTCATCTTCTTCTCGCCAATACAAGTTTGTTATCCAATTCTAACTTGGTTAGAGTATAAAAACAATAGTGATCAACTAGAGAAATAAATTGCCTAAACCAGAATCTAATAAATATATGTTTATGAAAGTTTTTTGTTTTCTTATGCTTCGCTACAGCAGTAGACCAATTTTGATTTATATAACGTCAACTTTTTTTGGTAGTGTGTCTAGTCTGCTAGCCCTGATGAGAATGATATACTTTTTTAAAGTGTAATAAAAAGTTCTTATCGGTTCGAAACTAGATCGATTGACAATTGTGTGGATAGCAAAAAAATTTCATAAATTGCACACCATATTTTGTTAGATTCAGTCTTATTATTCATGATGGGATAACTTCCATCGGAGTAATGTAATATCACAAATAATTCATTGAATTAAATTTTGTGAATACAGTTTTTTACAATTGGCTTATTTTACTGTTGGAATGTGCTTCCTACATCTATATATTAAGCGAGAAAACTTTATCTGTCCATAAGGTGGTTTACTAATCTAGCCCGGTCGCAACAAAAATTAATGTGCGGGATTTAACGATGCCAAAACAAATGAGGAACCTGAATGATACTGGAGAATGATGCATGAGACTGATTTCTTAAGACTGATAGTTTGTCCGTCTGTCAGAAAACTATCACTATGCAATAATAATAACTGACACAATCTACCATTCGGACTAATCAGCTAGTTAATTTCTGAGTAATTTTTTTACTTAACATTGAATTGATTGGTTTGAGATTTTATTGCTACAGAGAAGACAGAAACTGAAGTTTTTAAGTAGAATAATTAGGCGTTAAATATATTTATACAAATACTGATTTCGTTTTTATTTCAAAAATTCTATGTCTCCACTGCAGATTAACTGGTACATTTTCTACACACATCCAATAAACATATATTTAAAAAAGTAGCTTCTCTTATAGAGAGCTCTTACGTGGCGGTGAAGATTGAAATATATGTATCCTCAAGGAATGAAAATTGACATTTTAATGAGAAGGACTGTTGTCTTTATTCTGCTGTCAGTGGGGTCATAAAAACTATACTTAATCAGCCCCGAAAAATCTGATATTATAAAAAAACTTTGATGAACCTTTTACCAACCATAGAAAGTAAACTAAAAACGTAAAAAAACGTAAAGTTTAAAGATGTTGATACCTCAACAGATAAAAATATATCAACCAACCCAGCGGAAATCAATAATGCATAATAATGCAAAATTGCATTATTATATTTAATTAATTTTCTTTATAATAACTTGATATAATTGTTAACGCAGCAAAAATTGCTTATTTAAAGAAAATGAATTACCATAAATAAATAAGAATTATTTTAACATTAAAACTTTAACGTTATTTTTCTTCATCATACAAATCTTCCAGTAAAGCTAACTGTCCAGCCCCCACCAGTGAAAAGCGGGTTAGTTATTACTGAAGGATTGTACATGGTCCTTCGAGTCTTCAAGTAAAATAAAGTGACCAGAGAGAACAACAGTCATTAAGATCAGTTAAACATAAACAAAAATGGATACAAAAGCGATTTCAATCACTTGAAGCTATCTCCAACTCTAGAATAGCATCAAAAAGTATCATCCAAAGCAGCAACAACCGCAACATTGGGTATTCAAACGCTTCAAATAATAATAGCAATTCATCGACTAACAGTAAAGTGAAAGGGTTTCATGCCGTAAATTCAAACGTCAACAATTGCCAACAATGCAGTGGAAGTCACCATATTGGGCAATGTCCAGCTTTTAATAAACTATCAACAATTGAAAGAACACAGCTGGTGAATTTATTGAAATTATGCAGAAAATGTTTTACCGTGCACCAGAACAACGGCTACTGTAAATCTGCAATAAAATGTACGAAATGCATGGGAAATCATCACATACTTCTACATACAGATAAATCACAAAATGAAATAAAGTCATCCAATTACCAAGCCGTTAGTACATCTAACTTAAAAACGTTTATGTCACTTCGTCAGAATGAACAACAGTCCGGTACGCTACTTGGAACGGCACTTGTTCAAGTTTGTAATCAAAATAATATTCAACCCAAATATCTCCGAGTATTAATAGATCCTGGGTCTCAAGCAACGTTTATAACAACAAAGGCGGCAAATGAATTGAAGATACAAGGACGCCAAACGTTTGTTGAAGTAACTAGAGTTGCGGGAGCTAATGCTGGAATTGTACGAAAATCTGTGAATCTAGAACTACAACCTAGATTCCCATCTGCATTTAAGATGAAAATTAACGCTTTGGTTCTTGATGTTCTTACTACCATCCTTCCAGAACAACATATAGATGATAGAGAGTGGAATTATTTAAGCAATCTTATGTGGGCTGACCCAACTTATTACAAACCGGGTCCTATCGATGTGCTGTTAGGGACAAATCATTACTCAGAAATCATACTAGATGGCATAATTAAAGGTAATACATCAGAACCGATGGCTCAACAAACAGAATTTGGTTGGATAGTATCAGGAAGGTATGGCAGCTCTAACCAAGGCCAAATCAAATCAATGGTTACTTCTATAGAAATAGACAACCAATTAAAGAAATTCTGGGAGATCGAAGAAGTGGTACCCAAACGAACTCTTACAACAGAAGAACAAAAATGTGAAGAGCATTATAAATCAACACATAATTTAGGACTGGATGGTCGATACATCGTTCGTATTCCGTTTAAAGAAGATTATAAACCTTTGGGAGCATCTATCAACAGAGTCTTTGCACGACTTCTACAGCTAGAGAAACGATTCGATTTGTGTTCAGAATTTAAAAGATCTTACAAGGATTGCATGCAAGAATACATTCAGCTAGGACACATGCAACCAGTTACATCCAACAACAACGGATCGTATTATATTCCTCATCATGCTGTTATTAAAGAAAACAGCTCAACAACAAAATTACGAGTTGTTTTTTATGCCTCTGCTAAAACTACCAACGGTGTCAGCATAATGACAACCAAATGACTGGGCCGACAATCCAACAAGATTTATTATCTATACTATTGAGATGGCGTAAACATAAATACGTGTATGGTGCCGATATTGAAAAAATGTATCGACAAATTAAAATTCATGAAGATGATCAGCATTTTCAGAGATTATTGTGGCGCAATTCCCCTACAGAAAAGGTTCAAGAATACCAACTTACGACAGTTACGTTTGGAACAACCTCTGCACCATACTTAGCCATCCGAACACTTCAACAGATTGCATACGATAACGAATTTAGATATCCATTAGCTTCGGAAATCATTCTCAATGATTTTTATGTCGATGATCTACTCTCTGGTAACGAAACAATCGAAGAAGCACTTATAACTCAACAGCAGCGGATGGCGGTGGCGGATTTAACCTGAGGAAATGGTTTGGAAATCACCCTAGTATTTTATCAAACATACCAATTGAGTTTCAAGAAACAAAATCATATCAGATAAAACTCGATGAATAAAAACGCTTGGAATAAGTTGGAACTCAACAACAGATACTTTTGAATTCAAGGTAACGATTCCGGATACAGAAATTATTACAACTAAACGAAAATTTCTTTCGGAAGCATCAAAACTGTTTGATCCTCTTGGATGGCTTTCTCCTACAATCATTCAAGCCAAAATACTCTTCCAACAACTATGGTTGACTGGTGTTAGTTGGGATCAACCACTGCCAGATAATGTAAATTCTAAATGGATTCGTTACAAACAGACATTACCTGCGCTAGAAAAACTGAAAATTCCGAGATGGGTCAATAACTTAAAATGTAATACACCTGAGTTACATGGTTTCTGTGATGCGTCAGAACTTGCATACTCAGCAGCAGTATATTTTTCAACCAAAGATGAGAAGGGATTAAAAACAGTCACCTTACTAACAGCTAAGACTAAGGTGGCGCCAATAAAAACAAAAATCACTCTTCCTAAATTAGAACTATGTGGAGCGTTGCTATTAGCCAAATTGTTACGAAATGTAGAACAAGCAATGCAAATTTCAAATGTAAAAACATATGCATGGAGTGATTCCATGATTGCATTAGCCTGGATAAGAGGTAGTCCAATGAGATGGAAAACTTTCGTTGCCAATCGAGTAACTGAAATACAACAACTTACTGATGCTTCACAATGGAACCACGTTAAAACAGAAGACAACCCAGCAGATTGTGCTACTAGAGAAATTGATCCAGATAAATTAAATGAACATCATTTATGGTGGAACGGACCAAATTGGTTAAAGGAAAATCAAGAAAAATGGCCAAAATTAACAACTGAATTAAAAATTGAAGATATTCCAGATACAAAAAGAACTGTGCTAACTACGATGATGACAACTGATCCATATAGTCTTCTTTGTACAAGATACTCTAATAAAACTCTAATAGAACTAATAAAACTACAACGAGTTATAGCATACTGTCAGCGATTTGTAAACCGACTTAAAAAAAACAGTATCCGACGTCTCTAACCCTAACAACGATAGAGATGGAGGAAGCTTTGCAGTGAATCGTAATAACAGTACAATCTAAAAACTTTCATGAAGAAATATCACAACTAAAAACTAAAACGCATATCTCAAGTAAGAGTAAAATTCTTTCTTTGAGTCCGTTTCTAGACCAACAAGGTATACTACGGGTAGGAGGTAGATTAAAAAATTGAACACTTTCATTTAACGAAAAACATCCGATTATTTTACCCAAAAAACATCCAGTAACCGAGCTAATAATAACGAATGCTCATTTAACAACTTTGCATGGAGGAGCGCAGCTAACGTTATCTTACATCCGAAAGCGTTTTTGGATTATTAATGCAAAAAGCTGTGTTCGGAATTCAATTCATAAATGCGTAAAATGCCACAGATTCAAAACTAAGGCCAATCAGCAAATAATGGGTAATCTACTATCATCAAGAATTGTTCCTTCTCGACCATTTTTAAAAACAGGAGTAGATTATGCGGGGCCTCTTAACATTCGAACAACAAAAGGAAGAGGACATAAATCATACAAAGGCTACATAGCACTTTTTGTGTATATGGCTACAAAGGCAGTCCATATTGAAGTCGTAAGTGATCTTACATCACAAGGATTCATTGCAGCATACAAGAGATTTACATCACGGCGTGGACTATGCACTGATATTTACAGTGACAATGGCACAAATTTCGTTGGCGCCAGTGCTGAGCTCAACAAAAGAAAAAAATTAACTATGCAACAACTTAATCCTGAATTTGAAGAGCTTCTCTCCAAAGACAACACTACTTGGCATTTTATACCACCTCGTGCCGCACATTTTGGTGGTCTATGGGAAGCAGGAGTCAAATCAATGAAGTATCATTTAAAAAGGGTGATAGGGGAAACAACATTAACCTTTGAAGAATTAACAACGTTACTCACTCAAATAGAAGCGTGCATGAATTCACGACCATTATCACCGTTGACATCTGATCGAAGTGATCTATCAGTTTTAACGCCTGGACATTTTTTGATTGGCGATTCCTGAATTTCACCGCCAGATCCAAATATAGGAGTATTTAACCTAAATGGTCTTAAGCGATGGAGATTGGTTGAAGCAATGAAACAGCATTTTTGGAAGAAATGGTCTATGGACTATTTATCAACTCTGCAACAAAGGTCTAAATGGAATAAAACTGAAACTAACTTAAATATCGGGGAATTAGTTTTGGTAATAGATGATCAACTGCCACCAACAAAATGGATGACGGCCAGAGTAGAAGAAGTACATCCAGGACTAGATAACAAGGTGCGAGTGGCGACAGTTTGTGGCCCGGGGAAGGTCATTCTGAAAAGGCCTATATCTAAATTATCACACCTACCTATTGAAAAAGTAGATATTTTTGATGATACGAATCTACAACAAAAAGGAAACAACGAAAAGAAGTCTGAAGAGCACAAAACTACCACCAATACTAGATGTATTAAAAGGAACACGGCACCATGCAAAATAAGCAATAACCACTATATGTTTACAATGTTTTTGATATTTGCAATCCTTTGTGCTGGTCAAGCAGCAAACATAAGTTTCGTAAATAATCACAAACTGAACAACCAACCAGGAATTATCTTTGAAAAATTAGGTAAAATGTGGTTCACCAACAATAATTGGAACATAATTGTCTATTTAAATTTGTCAACCTACGAGCAAGAACTAAATATTTTTCACCGCTGTTTGGAAAAAATAAGCCAAATATGCAAGCAAACTAATATATCAAATTGTAATCAAACATATCAACAGTTTGATCACATGCTAACGGAAATAGTACAGCACGACCAGTTGATCAGACATCCAACTCATCATCGAGAAAAAAGAGGTTTGATCAATGTCATTGGTCGAATAGAACATGAATTATTTGGAGTAATGGATGATCGGGATGCTAATCACTACAAACAACAAATAAAACTACTTCAAATGAATGAAAATCACTTACTCCAGCTGCAGAAAAATCAAACCTCAATTGCCGAATCCACCTTGAACATATTAAAAAGACAAGAGGCTGATATAAACAACCATTGGTTACAATTCAAAGAGTAATCTCAATTAGTTTTGGAAGGAATAATTCATGAAACTGCATTTATTAAAATGTCTTTATACCAAACGCTTCTAATGGTTAATTTCCGAAATAGACAAACAAAACTTATACAAGTGTTGACAAACACACATTCCATAATGGCAAAAACTTCTATATTAACAACAAAACAACTGCAGAGAGAACTGTCATATATTAATGAAAATATACCAAAGGGACAACACATATCATGGCCAAACGGAAAACACAACATCCTTCACATGTATCGTTTGTTAACATTCACAGCAAGAACAATTGAAAATCTGCTAATTGTCAACTTCAATCTTCCATTAGCAGACAACATGCTCCATAATATGTACAAACTCACCGCTTTTCCAATGAATACATTTAATGAATCTAAAGCAATTGTACCAAAAGGAGAGATTCTCATCACAGGCTTACACATGGACCAATACTATTTTATGTCAACCACGGATTTGGATAAGTGCTTTGCAGCAAGCTTAGAAGAGTTTTTATGTAAGCAAACACATCCAATTCATACAACTGATCCTACAAAATCATGTGAACTATCAATACTCTACTGGAACAAAATCAACAAATACTGTAACGTTCAAAAAGCAAAACCTGTTGATAGTTGGTACCAATTAAAGAACAACACTTGGTTGTTTGCATTAAGCAATGAAACCAATCTTCGGATCATATGCAAAGAAGAACAATTTATGATCCATCTAAACGAAAGCGGAAAACTTATACTGAAACCAAGGTGCGTGGCAAAGAGTGAAAAAATATTGTTACAATCCCAGGGATCATACAACAGTACCATCTACTCAGTAATTTTGAATCAAACGGATTTTGATGATGAAGTCGGGTTTAACAACTTTAGTCAACTTTTGAATTACTCCATCAATAACAGTATTCTTCAAGAAGTGAGAATCGCAGAAAATTCTATTAATACAGTAAAATATCAAGAAACCTTACCTTTCTTGCAAGGGCCATCAGTTCATGATGTTCATCATTATTTTATTTTGTATGGACTAATTGTGTCCATTGCAATTATTATAATTATCAAATATCGATACGGTAAAGAGGTTAATGGAATTCCTGCAGCCCAGCAACTAGAAGTATAACAGTATACAGCTGGGCCCCGGAGTATGTTGATACTTCAACAGATAAAAATATATCAACCAACCCAGCGGAAATCAATAATGCATAATAATGCATAATAATGCAAAATTGCATTATTATATTTAATTAATTTTCTTTATAATAACTTGATATAATTGTTAACGCAGCAAAAATTGCTTATTTAAAGAAAATGAATTACCATAAATAAATAAGAATTATTTTAACATTAAAACTTTAACGTTATTTTTCTTCATCATACAAATCTTCCAGTAAAGCTAACTGTCCAGCCCCCACCAGTGAAAAGAGGGTTGGTTATTACTGAAGGATTGTACAAAAGATTCGGACAACCATCTTTGAATTAAAAAGCAGTCAAATTTCCGTCCAAAAACTGGAGCCTTCAGATTGCCTGGAAATGTTATACGAACTTAATATCACACTTAAAAAGAAAGAATGTAAAATAGCAGAAAAAGAATGCTCGAACCCGCAGGACTGTACAATTAAAACCAAATTGATACAGGCGTATAAAGCTTAAACTAGAGTAGTTTGTGGATTGAGAGAATATCCGCTGTATCTGAAAATCGAAGGGCAACTGTCACTTGCGCCGGAGTTAAGCTTTGAGGCTAGGTCCTGGTTTTCCTAGTTGTGTCTTTGATATATATTCTTACCCCTCATAATAAATGAAATAAGTGGGATATTGGAGAAAAGAATTAAGATTAGGGAATGTAAAATAATTTAGAAAGTTTCAAATTTCAATCTGTTTTGAAAAAGAAAAAGAGAAAGGGTTCTTTTTTGTCGACATATATCGTGGGCTGCCACGACCGCACGACGTGACGTGCCACACCTTGAAATGTCTCTAAGCCAAGTTCTGAGATTTGTAAGAAAGTGAACGCTACCTACGCGTAACCGAGATTTTATGTCTTTGGCATAAAAGATACCAAGCGCTCTTTCAATTTCATCAGTAACCTCGTACGCAACCGACCCAAAAATTTTTCTTTTATAAATTTGGGGAACAACTTTGCTGAGAATCTTTTCCAAGCATCCAAAAACTGTCTGTATTGGTTCTAGTTTTCGAATGCGGGAGCGCAGATTAAAGCGAGCAACACTTTTATGATATGCTTCTCTTAGATTGCTTAAAACTTTCTCTTGAAGCAAAGAAGAACGATCGGTAGAATATCGAATAAATGGATCAAATTGGAAATCAGGAACAGAACGAATTAGTTTATATGTTGATTCATTGGAAACTATGTGTTTATCCAATGAAGTTCTAGTTTTGGGAAGGCGAAGATCCCAGTCTTGATGCGAATCTTTTAAAAAGGAACTAATGCGTTGCATTGCAGCTAGTATGTTGGGGTAAATGTGTGATGAACGCCGTATTTTGCTAAAAAATTCTAAAAGTTCTTAGATTTAAAAAGAAACCATTATCCGAAGCAAAAAACTCGAGTACACTATACACACCAAAAATTAAACTTTCCAAAAATTTTATTGCAAGCTCAGCAGTTGAGTAGCGAAGATGTTCGATCAAAACGTATCGTGAAAAATGATCGAGGACAATAAATATATACGAATTGCCTTCTTTTGAGCGTGGATATAGTCCAAGGAAATCTTTCAAATCAGTTTTTGAAATGGGTGGAAAATATATGATGGACCACTCCTAGGTGGTCGTAAATTGATATTATTGGCTTTGCTGCTCTTGAAGGTATCATAGTTGGAAACATATTTTTTGACATCGTCCTGCATCTTAGACAAATAATACTACCGTCTTAGGAATTCCAAAGTTTTAGCAGCTCCAGCATGCACCGAGAATAGTGAATTGTGAACTCCTTGAACGAGAATTGGCTGAAGAGCTTTAGGAATGGCAAGTTTCCATAGAAGAATGTCAGTCAACTCAGCGTTATTTGATAAAATATTAATGCTGACCTTTTCATTGACAAGTTACATATTTAAAACTTAGTCAGATACGAAGGTACTTAAGGTCAAATAGTCATCGTCCTGAAAAGCCTTATCATCAAGATCCACGTGCAATGGGGCACATCTGCATCATCTAGAATTTTAACTAACAGGGCAACAGGGTGCTCTCCATACATACGCGAAAGTGCATCTGGAACATAATTTAGAGCGCCTTTACGATACTCAATTTCAAAACTGAAACCTTGGAGCTTTAGACTCTAGTGCGCAAGTCTTCAAGTAAGATTTTTCTGGCCCTAGGAGCCACTTGAGACTACTATGGTCGGTAATTATCGTGAACGGTAATCCGCCAAATGCTCTAAATTTTATTAAACTACAGGAGATGTTTTTTTTACACTTTTACAGAAGTTTGAAATTTGATGAGTTGTTTATTGCGCTTCTCATTAAAATAAATTAGTTACTACTTAGGCAGCGACACACAGTCATTCATATTCCATTTAATTTAATTTATTAAAATGCTCAACAAAAGTCAAAAAGTAGCATTTACTTACTAATAAAATAAATAAACAATTTTAATAGAAATAAAAAACACTAAATTCTTTGTAAGCAAACATACTCAAATTTAATTGATAAAATGTAGAAAAAGTAAAAGTTTTTCACACAGTTGAAAAATTTGACCAAGATAAGAAGATAATCCAAAGCAAACATAAACAATCTGGAAACAAAATGTGTAGGAAATATTGAAAATTTACTGCCCATTTACATATATATAATAAACATATCTTAATAACGTAAAAATGAAATAATTTAAGATTTAAGTCAAAATGGTATGAAATCATTTTATGGTGAGAAAAGTTACAAAATTGTTTCCCGTGTTTAATAATAAACTAAATTTTTAGGTGGGTAGGTGTGATTATTTACTCTTTTGAGAAAATTTTAGTGACACAGCTGTTAATTACTACTAAGTGCTTAATAAACCTTCTAACGCCAAATTGGATAATCAGACAATTGATAGTTACTGATAACGACCAACATCAACTAATATCACAAATTCAACAGATCATGGATATTTACGATATTAAATACATAAGAGCTGATCAGATTAAAATTTAGAATTTAGCTTAATTAGAATATATTTACTTACGAAAAAAACGGTTGATTGATTCAAAAGCACATACCTGTAAGAAAAATAAAAAATCATGGTAATTTCTTTTTCTAAATTAATTCAATTGTTCAATTTAATAAGTTTTTCGTGAATACAAAAAAAAATCAACTTATATCCAATGTCAATAAAAACGAAACATTTTCAATGACACAAACGTTAGCTGCCAAGTATTTAATTAAATTAATTTATGCTCTAGTTCCTTCACAAGCTCATGAACTTTAAAATATATAACTTTAATGTTCGTGAACTAAACACATTACAAACACAAGAAAAAAAACTAATTTCAATTTTTGCGATTAAATGAATTCTGTTTCAATCAATAAAAAGTGAAAGAAACAAATTTCCTGGTAACATTGATGGTTACATCTAGGTCAATCCATTAGCTCTTTTAAATATTCATGTTGCGTTTTATTTACACAAGAACCATTTATAATATATTTTTTTTTAATTTGAATTTTACTACACAATGTAATGAAAATCTATTTAATTTTGCATTAGTTCATCTCTTTATGTGTTTTTCGTTATTTTCAAAACATGAGAAAAAGTTTGTTGAAGATGTAAAGATGCTGTTAGGTTATGGAATATTAATTTTATTTTCATTTTCAAATTGTCACATAAAGTTTTTCATTTCACTTTCTAAGCAAAAACCTAAAAACGACACGAATTATTGTAATTAAGAAAATGTTGAAATGTTTTTAATTATTATATATATTTTAAAATTTATTTATGTTTTTTAATTTAAAGAAACAATTACTCTATACTTGTTTCACTCATAAAATTTTACTTTTTATTCTCATTAAGTTCTTTTTAAGTTCTTTCACAGAATAATCTCAATTTCCATTTGAAAAATCTTAGTGATCGATTGCATAATTTTTGTATAAATTAGTTTAAATAGAACTAAAATATAATAAATACTATTAGTTTTTGCTAGATCATTATGAATATGTTTTAAGTAATCTATTTCAGTCATATTTTGTTAATATTTGTTTAATATACTAACATATTGTATAACAAGCATGAAATGATATTTATGTTCTACCTGTTTGTCCAATACAAAATTTATTACAAGTAGATATGTATTACATAGATTTGTATTTAATTGTTTTTTATTCTAAATTTTATTTTCATATTGTTTTTAATACTGATGGTCACACTGGGTTCTATTTGGTAAAATTGTATATTTCAAAGTAATGTTTTCAAAAGCGCTGGTTAAACAGCTTACATAATTTTGGATGTAAATAAATAAGATTAAGATTGAATTAGAAAGGGATTGACAGATTGCGCGAGGCGGAACATGTCCTGGTACGCAGACTCTACATCCATAGATTAATGAAATATTATCCTTTACAATTTAAAAAAACAACACAACTCCTTGATTTATATAGCAAATTTGCAAAATAGTGGGTAGTGGTACTTTGTGAGTGTAGATTAAAGCGATTTTTTTTAATTTTTGAAATGAGAATCATACTAAGGATTGTGATCAGAAAAAGTATCCTGTTTTGTTTAATTTGACAAATAGATCGTAATTAATTAGAAAAAAGAGGATATGGCCATCGGAATAGTTGGTGTTCGCCTGGTTACTTGCTGTAACGGTTATCGATGCCAATTTTGTACATTTTATAACAATAGGAAAAAATTTTGTCATCTTATTTGGTGACAAGAAAAGTTGCTGAAATTCATTTCAAATCAGAAGAAAACTTGTTGGCAAAGGAGATAACTGTTAAGAACGCAGTTTGGAGATCTGCAACAAAATCGTATTAGAAAATCATTGCCAATTGTTGGAATAGAAAAAATGCAAGCTAACATTAGATAGATGCAAACTGTAATTTAACGATCGATCGAAAAAGCTATACCATTGACTCGTGATATACCACGGTGTCCTTTATATTTACGATATTTTATATTTACGATTTAAGCTGCGTATCGTTGATGTAAATTGTTGACCTTAGCTAATCACAATGAAATTGAGAAGCCCGAATAGAGTAATTTATCAAGTGTAAAGAGCAGTAGCAGTAGTAGTTTTTTGTCATAATTTTTGCAATCGAGCTTATTTCTGTTGATCAGAATTGCACAATATCATTGTCTTCTGATGATGGCATTGGTCCGATTATATTCAGATGAACCTCAGAGAATCTTCGCGAAGGTGAAAAGCGATTGGATAGAGATGTAGTGAAATTTTTATTTTCTAATTCACTCTAAATTTCCTTCCGAAAAATTATAATGTTGATCAAATAGTAAATTTATACTAACATATTCAATGGCTAAAGAGAAAAAATAATGAAAAAATTAAATTAACACAATTTCGTAAAAATAAAAATTTCAATTGTTTAAAGCAAAGATTTAACACTAAATTAAATTCACACTTCAGATTCACATCTTTTAGCAAGTCTCCTTACACCATTTTTGAAAAGAAAGTTTATTAAAATTCGCCAATTTGAAATGACTACTCCCCTAAATATTTTATTATTAAGAATGTGATATGAGTAGATTCGTCTTCGAAATATTTTTTTCTATTTTATAATTTTTTTTTGCTGTTTACGGTGTCTCAGACGTCAACTTTCCACCATTCAATAAACTACAAAGGTAGAAATATTATAAATTAAAAATTGACAACTTGTTAATATTTCGCAAATATTTTTGTTTTTTATTTTTTGTATTTTGCTCAATGCATTTCGGCTTACGCCATTATTAAGAGCGATACCAAAAAGTTGTGAAGTAAGATTTTGATTTGATTCGAAAATAAAATGAAAAATATGAAGATATGCTGAAATCTTAAGTTCTAAGATATCAAGACTTCGGTTTTGGTTAAGGATTTTGATATAGTTTTCGGCATAAAACTTTTATGAGGACATTGTTTTTAGTTTTGGGCAGCAATGTATATCAAACATAACTCGTTAAAGTGCATGTATTTTTTTATCTCTGTTTAGAAATTTATTACAAAACTAACACAAAACCTCAATACGTTGCCGGAAAATCATAACAGATCATATATTAACATAATTTAGTGAAAAGATGATACAATCAGTACTCAAAAACCTCTTCATTTAGCGTTTCGAGAAAATATTACAAAATCACAAATTCATATTTATTTCAAATTTTCAAAAATATTGTAAAAATTAAATAAAATCAAACTTTTTTCAAAATTCTAAAAATATTCCAAAAATTATTACAAAATCAAAGATTAAACTTTTTTCAAAAATTCTAAAAATATTGCTAAAATCATAACAAAATTAAAAATTGAATTTTTCTTCAAAATTCCAAAAATTAGAATAAAATCAAATATTTAAACTTTTTCTAAATTCTAATAATATTCCAAAAATTCTTAAAAATTCAAACCTTTTCCGTAATTCTAAAAATATTGCAAAAATTAGAACAATATCAAAAATTGAAACTTTTTTCAAAATTCCAAAAATTATAAAATCAAAAATTTAGAATTTTTCAAAATTCTAAATATATTCCAAAAATTCTTACAAATTCAAAAATTCTATTTTTTTTCCAAATTCTAAAAATATTGCAAGACTTACAACAATATCAAAAATTAAAGCCTTTTCCAAAATTTTAAAAATATTGTTACAAAAATTATTACAAAATCAAAAATACAAACTTTTTTCAAAATTCCAAAACTATTTCAAAAACTATAACAAATTCAAAAATGTTCATGTCACATTTAGTGAAAAACACGTGATATCAGCAACGTAGTTGTAAAAAATGGTAATTTTGACATTATATGACTATAAACGTTTTCTTTTAGAAAAATACCGGTAAAAAGTTCAAACTCGATTTTCTGGAAATGCGTATTTTTAAAAGTTTTGATTTTTTAACATATGAAAGGTACATATGTATGTTACTAACATTTTTTAAAATTTTTAGGAGGGGAAAATTTTTTGTTTTTTTTTATTAATTTTATTGTAACACGTCTTAAAATTTTTCATCATAAGAAAAAGTGGAGATAAAAAAACGAACAATTTTTTGGATATACATATATGTTTTTATATTAAATTTTTAATTTTAACTCAAAATAAATGTTTTACAAATTTTTTATCATTTATTTAATTTTACATTACTAAATTCATTAGAGTAAGAATAACGTCTAGCTAAGATCATTTGTAGGAATGTATGAGTGATATCCTCGTGTTCCACGAATTGTTTTTAAATTGGCGCATCTATCAGTTTGTTGATTTCGTTTTTCAATGTAACCTGCCTCCGTTACATAACAAAAATGAATGTTATCTTGGAAAGCGCCTGGTGCTGCCTAGTTGTAAAACTCCAGAGGTGTTGATATAATTTTCGTATTCTTTCTTAAGACTCATTCTAGCTGTTTTCCTTTTTACTGTTACTCCAATTCCATCACAAGGTCCTTTACCGTGCGATGTTGCATGAAAATGCCACTCATATGCTATTTTATAGTCATTCAAATGATACAGGATCGTAGAAAAAATTTTTTTACTTTAATATTGTGGAGTAGTGCCATCAGAAATATAAATAATTTTTGAAACTTTATGTAATTTTGTTCTTGAAAAATCAACTAAGTTATCTTTAATGAAGAGATTCACAGCAACGCTGTCATGAGTAAGGAAATCCGATATTATAATGAAATTGGTATGGTAATTGTAATTTTTAATATGCATCCGTGTAATATATTACGAAAGGGTAAATTGATGCTTGTTTATTTTTCTAATGGTAACCTTGCATTACAAACGAGTAATGTATTACAAACGAGTAATTTTCAACAAAATCGCAACTCACAAAGATCTCGTCAGGACATAAATTTTGAAAACTGAAAAAATTATTTGAAAATTAAATATTGAATAAATATAAATAATTGAAGACTATAAATATATATTGAAGAATATAAATAATTGAAATTTTTTTATTTTACTTGTTTTAAGTTTCGCAATAAATTATTAAAACTTAAAACAAGTAAAATAAAAAAATTTAAAATAATATTGAATAAATAAACAAACCTAATTTTTCTTTTTGTTCCTTTACAAAACTGTGTTGTTGTTTTGCAATAAAATCATGTGTAATCAGCAGGATTAGGTTCTTCTTAAAGAATTGTAAAAATTTTTCTACTGATTTTGTATATGTGACCAAATCACATCGGTCGGTTGACATTCATTGAATTCGATTCGACTACAAAATAGCATGTGAGTGGCATTTTCATGCAACATCGCACGGTAAAGGACTTTGTGATGGAATTGGAGGAACAGTAAAAAGGAAAGCAGCAAGAGTGAGTCTTAAGAAGAATACGAAAAAGTTATATCAACACCTCATTAGGGTGTTGATAAAACTGGGCAGCTGCTCCAGGCACTTTTCAAGATAACATGTATTTTTGTTATGTAACGGAGGCAGGTTACATTGAAAAACGAAATCAACAAACTGATAGATGCGCCAATTTCAAAACAATTCGTGGAACACGAGGATATCACTCATACATTCCTACAAATGGTCTTAGCTACCTAGACGTTATTCTTACTCTAATGAATTTAGTAATGTAAAATTAAATAAATGATAAAAAATTTGTAAAACATTTATTTTGAGTTAAAATTAAAAATTTAATATAAAAACATATATGTATATCCAAAAAATTGTTCGTTTTTTTATCTCCACTTTTTCTTATGATGAAAAATTTTAAGACGTGTTGCAATAATATTAATAAAAAAAACAAAAAATTTCCCCTCCTGAAAATTTTAAAAAATGTTAGTTACATATGTACCTTTCATATGTTAAAAAATCAAAATTTTAAAAATACGCATTATTAGAAAATCGATTTTGAATTTTTTACCGATATTTTTCTAAAAGAAAATGTTCAAGGTCATATAATGTCAATTACTGTTTTTATTAGGTCTGTTTAATACCCACAGTTTGAGCTGTAAAACATTGGTGGTTTTTACTGTATAGCCATTTAAATACACCAGGGTCGCGCAATTTCTTGATTTTTCATCACCCTGTATCTAAAGAGAGGGTTAAAAAAAAACTAAATTAAAACCTATACTGTGATATACTAAATTAAAACCTCATTTCCAAAATTGCATGTTTTAGCTGATTTCACGTGCTTCTTGCCATTTACGTCATACAACAGCTAAATTTTTTTTTCCAAAAAATTAGCTAAAAAAATAAATGAAATCATTTTTTTGACATACTTGACAATATTTTTTTGACAATCTTATATTGCTATAAAATTCTCAATAATAATTTTCTTTTATTCTAAGTTTAGTGTTAATTATAATAAATTTTTGATTAACGATCCAAAGATACCATGCCAACTAGGGATTGGGATTAAGTTTATATAAATTAAGTTTCGATTAGAAAATTATGGACGCTAACTTTAAAACTTTGAGGATTAAAGCTATCAGGAAAAACCCATGAAGGTAAGGCGTTCCAGAGATGAGGGACTCTGTTGAAAAAAATCACGCTGAAAGGCAACAGTTCTGCACCTTTTTATATGAACCGTAAAACGATAGGCTATAATATTTGCTCTTGTGTTACGCAATGGGATTGCTAGTTCAGGTAAAATTGATTTAATCTCTTCAGAAGTTCGTTCATCCATAATGTATTTGTAAAAACATGAAGGGGCTGAAATCTCACAGCTCTGAGATATCAAGACTTCGGTCTGGTTTAAGGATTCTGATATAGTTTTTGACAAAAAACTTTTATGAGGACATGGTTTTTAGTTTTGGGCAGCGATGTATATCAAACAATAAATCTTTGTTAAAAGACAAGTATTTTATTATCTCTGTTTAGAAATTTATTACAAAACTAACACGAAACATCAATACGTTGCCGGAAAATCATAACAGATCATAAATTAACATAATTTAGTGAAAAGATGATACACTCAGCCAACTACTCAAAAACCTCTCCATTTAGCGTTTCGAGAAAATATTACAAAATCACAAATTCATATTTCTTTCACAGTTACAATAATATTGTAAAAATTAAATAAAATCAAACTTTTTTCAAAATTCCAAAAATATTCCAAAAATTAGAGTAAAATCAAATATTTAAACTTTTTCTAAATTCCAATAATATTCCAAAAATTCTTAAAAAATTCAAATTTTTCCAAAATTCTAAATATATAGCAAAAAATTATTACAAAATCAAAAATTCAAACTTTTTTCAAAATTCTAAAAATTATAATAAAATCAAAAATTTAAAATTTTTCAAAATTCTAAAAATATTCCAAAAATTTTTACAAAATCAAAAATTAAAATTTCCGAAATTCTAAAACTATTGCAAAAATTATTACAAAATCAAAAATACAAACTTTTTCAAAATTCCAAAAATTTTTCAAAAACTATAACAAATTCAAAAATTTCCATGCCCAATTTCATTTTGAATTACATTTACGTCATAAAAACAGCTACATTATTTTCCAAAAAATTGGCTAAAAAAATAAATGAAATTATTTTTTGACACACGTGACATTATTTTTTTGACAAACTTATAATGCCATAATTCTCAACAATAATAATATAATTTCATTTCAAACAAATAATTAATTTTATCTTTTTCCGAAAAATTGGGTAAAAAACTAAATAAAAATCTTTCTTTTGACACACTAGACAACATTTTTTTGACAAACTGCCATAATTCTCAATGATACTATCGGAGTGACTTAAGTGATCCATTATAAGTATAAATTATTTTTTTTTGTATTTTTTTATAAAAATTGTAAACCCTTAAACTCACTGAAAACAAAAAAAATAAAACAAAACTTTTTTATTTTATAGTAAAATATTATTTTTAATTTAAAATGCAAATTTATTTTAATTTTAATTTTATTTTTATTAACTTAACTACATATTTCGAGATACAATATCTCATTTACAGGTTGTTTGTAAAATCATTGTACAAACAACCTGTACATGAGATATTGTAGTTCGAAACATGTAGTTAAGTTAATAGAAAAAAAAATTAAAATTAAAATAATTTTGCATTTTAAATTAAAATAATTATTTTAAAAAAGTTTTGTTTTATTTTTTTTTGTTTTGAGTGAGTTTAAGGATTTACAATTTTTTATAAAAAAATACAAAAAAAATAATTTATATTGAATAGAATGAAAAATTGCTTTGAAAAGTGAAAGATCCGTAACAAAAGTTTTATCTCAATTCCGGTCGGTTCGGGGAATCGAACCGGCGTCCCTCTGATCAAAGTTTATATGGTTAACCATTTAACAAACTCGACCAGCGACGAGATAAAATTTTGTTTTTGGACGATCGACTTAACATCACAATTATTTAATTCATTTTTAATGTCAATTTTTTTTATCTTATTTATTTATTCTACGAACACGTTTTTTTATCTCTTTATTAATTTTATCTCGTCGCTGGTCGAGTTGGTTAAATGGTTAACCATATAAACTTTGATCAGAGGGACGCCGGTTCGATTCCCCGAACCGACCGGAATTGAGATAAAACTTTTGTTACGGATCTTTCACTTTTCAAAGCAATTTTTCATTCTATTCAATTGAATACATTCATTTCTAGTGTCTTAGAATTCTAAATAATTTATACTTGCCATAATTCTCAATAATAATAATAAAATTTCATTTCAAACAAACAATTAATTAAATTTTTTTTCAAAAAATTGGGTAAAAAAATAAATAGAAAGCTTTCTTTTGACACACTTGACAACATTTTTTTGACAAACTTATAATGCAATAATCTAGTTTTTGATCTCACATACCAATCCCTACCATCAAGTTTTCTCCAAATTCAATGTTCCTACTCATAATCACTTAAAATGAACGTTTTTTAAGCCAAAAATACGAAAATTTGCGGTTTTTGACACACATAATGATTTTTTTGACACACTTCCGGTACAGTTATCGAAGAGAGCGTCCTTTCAGACCTGTTCCTTGAGTATACCTATTTTAAGGAAATTTTCAAAAATTTTTTGAAATCCCTCCAGCGGTTTTCCCTGCAGCGTAGGTAATGACGGCCGGACGGTCGGCTGACAGACATACATTTTTTTTTTGCTTTTTTAGAATCAGTAGGTCTTAAAACGTCGAGAAATGCCAAAAAAAGTGAGGGTAAGATAATCACTTTTGGCTCATGAATGTAATACTTAGGTCTTTCAGACCGAAGTAATTGAACTATCCAGTTAGTGGCATATTCCTTGATCATGTTACGCACTTTCTTTTTCAATGATTAAAACCCAGATATAAAGTTATATGGATGGAAGCTCGTTTCTTCGAGCAAGCAATAGCGTGCCGCCTTAATGGAATATTTTATACATAAGATTTAGGACGCTACCGTCAACTTAATACAGTTCATCGGCTAGTACCCATAAGATAACAAATATGCTACTGATATATCACTGGTATTGCCAGTGGTATGTGATATATCACGTAAACTTGTGTGCCAAAGCAGGGAATGGAGTAACAACAGATCTCTGTCATTTTAATTTATATTGTTTGTTTTGTTTGATAATTTTGAAAATGTTGCTGTCAAATTATAATTCACACAAAGTTACAGTCAAAAATTAAAATAAAGCATTCAACAAAAAACGTCAAAGTTCTTATACAAATGGGTTTAATTTTAATTTTTGTATTGAGAAATATATTAGGTATGTATACCAATTATTTTTACTAAAAAGTGTTAAAATGTTTGTTATATGAATATTTTTCCTATTCCAAACTAGAAGGTCTATTCAAATGGCCATAGCTTAGTGCATGCAAGGTTTTTCACTGAGAAATATTTATCGAGAAAACTATGTTTAAATAGCAAACGTTGACTTGAAAAATTACAAAAAATGAAAAGGTTGTAGATCACTTGTTTGTTTGACTAAAATTATTAGCTAAAAAACAATTAAAATTCAACTCCCTTTCCCTTTGATTACTCTATTCTAAGCACTTTCGTTTAACAAAAAATTTTCTTCATTAATCAAATCGGGTAATTAATATTCAGACACTTTAACTAAAACAAAAAAACTTATATTCCAATTACAATTATACAATTATGTTTAGTAAGTAATTTAAGACGGTGATAATGATGATCACAATTTTACGGTTAATTTGAAATGAAATATAAAAAAAATTCTTAAAGTTTTTATTTTAATAGTTTTTCTTTTAATTATAATAATTTATTGTAATGGCTTTGGTAGGTAGTGTGTACTGAATCGCCGTGATAGATTTAAAAGTTGAAAAATGAAAGTAAAACACCAAAAAAACTTTTTCTTTTCAATAAACATATTTTTTTGTTGCAAAATTTGAACTTCCTCCTTCAGAAAATGAATGCAAGAATAATAAGTATAAAACATTATTTGTTTTTTTTTTAATTTGCCGCATATGGTTAGCGTTTACTTGTTGCTTTGCGTAACGTAGATCATATGTTGATGTTTTGATTATGTAGGAAATTAATTTTGCTTTATGAAGAAATATTATTTATGGTAGATTATTATTTGTATTGTAGTGTAGATATCTAATGACAAGGCAAAATTAGCTGAAATACAGCACGCGAACGTTCTCGTTTTATTTCAGAAGCTTTTTAAAATAGAAAATGAAACTGTTATGATTTGATAAGATGATTTTTAATAGAGTTGAAGTACAGTTTGTGAATTTGTTGAAACTATCGATAGCTGAATACGTTTTGCCTGTGAACACTTTGTGGCTGCATACAAAAGAGGACATTTTTCAAAGCAAAAACTAGTTCTGTTATTAATAAAAAGTTATTTAAAATGCTGATGGGACTTACGGCAAAGAAATTTTGTTTACCTCCACAGGTAAGGAGATACACTATTGGACGATATTGTCGTGTATAATTTGCACAATATTTGAAGAATTTTCTTGTTCCAAAAAAAATTCCTACAAACGAACTTGTGAAAGTGATATATGTAACAATTACCATAAATTACGTTTATATTTTTTACTTTTATTTTATTTTAATGTTCTTCAATTTATTAAATAAACTGAGTGATATCAAGTTCTCACAGATTATTAAAAAACGTTTATTTATTATGTGATTATATCTGATTAAAAGTCCGTTCATTTAACACAGAATTTAAAACAAAAATCAACGCGTTTACAAAACGAACATTAATACGAGTATTTCACTTTTATTGAACTCCTTTCACTTATCATTAAAATCGGTCGGATATATGCCCTTTTATATGATCTCAATATAATTTAATAATAAAACAATGAAAGTTCTTCTGTAACGGTCAATATATTAATTTAATATATAATTGTAAAATTTTCACCTAGTAATCAAAATATTAGTAAAACTGTGATCCCTAGTTTTGAAAAAGAAATGTTTGTTCCGTTGGTATGATATCAAATGTAATAAATCGAACGTAATTTCATATTTTTATACAATGTTGCAGATAAAATGAAGAATCAACTTTCTATGTTTACTTTATGATTTGTGAATGAGGATAAAATAAATATTAATTTCAAAGGCGTAACATGTTTGGTCTTATATATCCGTAATCCAATTCATTTGATTAAATAAATCGTCGCTTTAATAATGAAACAACGTATGCTATTTATACGTTGTTTTTATATAATAGGTGCGCTGCATTCCCCATAAAGGCATCTTTGAATTGGCGTTTTTAAATTTTCGAATTATTTTATGACTGAGGGTAAGAATTAATAAATTATAAATTAACGTCCATGCAAATGCATGCGCACATCAAACTTTAAACTCAAATATCTCGAAACTATACTTTTGCGTATACGTCATTTCATTATTAAAGCGACGAAATAAAACGCGAATAACGAAGAGTGGACTTTGAATATATTGTAAAGAAGGAAATAGTTGCAATGAGTTAATTAAACACAAACCAAAATGCAATTCATGGTACTATTATAAATATCTAATAAAGATTACGAGCTAAGTAACTTTTTTTAATGGAAAGTTAAACATGTTTAGTGTGAATTATAATAAATTATAAATAACGTCTCCGAATATCCGTAGATACCATAACAACTAGAGTTCAAGATTATAAATTAAGGTTCTGTGAGAAATTTATGAACGTTGATTTTAAAATTCATGATGATTAAAAATGTCAGAGAAAATACACGCAGCTAAGGCTTTTCATACGTCTGAGACTTTGATAGGATAGTCACACTAAAATGCAACCGTTCGACATTTTGTCCTTCGAACCGTAAAAGAATGGACCACTTTGGTTTCTCTGGTGTAACGGGAGAGATTTGCTAGTTTAGGTAAAATCTATTTTATTTCTGCGGCAGTTTGTTTTTCCATAATGTAATTATAGAAAGCCGTCAAAACCAAGGAATCAAGCTCGTATGTAAGAGTTGAATGAGCTTAATAGCTCTTCGTTTTACAATCAAGTTACAATCTAAATTACCTAATCAAGGTAATTTAGACTACTTACGTATGCTCCACCCAGTATGTGAGAATAGTACTCCATACATGGGCAGCATTCTTAGCCAGATTAAAAATATTAGAATTCCACTTCATTTTATTTAAAATTCCAACTCCTAGAAGTTTGACAAACTCTTTCCCCAAAAGATCTTTCAGATCAAACATTGGTGGAAAAGGTTTAGGTATCCTTTTTCTGGAAAAATGAAAAACCTGTATTTTGCTTGTATTGAATTCAATACTGTTAGCAACAAACCAATCCATAATTGTCTTAAGATCAGTGTTTAGTGAATCTTGTTATGGCCAGCCAACATTACCTCAAATGTACTGTACTTTCCATCTTTCTCGTAGATAGTAAAATACTATCAGCATTATTCGAAAATGTGCTTATCTATATTTTCAAAGACTTCTCATCTCGTTCTTTTACTACTTTGTCAAATTCTTAAGTACATTTGTTATTTCAAACCTCTTTGTTATACAATTTTTTCGTGTTTCTTTTGTGTTCCACAAATAATACAAAAAAAAGCTACCAAAGGGATTTTTATCATGGGAATGAAGTTTTTTGCAGTTTATCAATTTTTTTTCAGGGAGGTGGGATTTAGTTGTGCTTCAGTTGAGCAGGAAGGTTGAGTTGGTTTAAGAGTTTTGAGTTGGTTGACGGTTTGGTTACTAATGGTTGAAAAGTGTAGATGGTCATGAGTCACCGGTAAAAGTATTAGCGTTAAAATTTGTCAAAATCTTTGTTCAGCTATGATTTTCATAAAAATATGAGAAATAAATTTTGATTATAGCCAGGGAAAACAAAAATGTAATAAATAAAATGTGCAAAGTGAATAAGTGCAAAGTGAATAAATTGAACTTTACCAACAAAATGCCCAAATTGTGTTAGTTGTTATTTGGGTTTGTTTGGCAAGATAGCTGGTTTATTGTTTAATTATTCCTACGGTATCTAATTTACCTCGTCATCACAACAGATCACTAGCAACATTTTCTTCATCATAAACTTATCACCATCTAAGTTTATCGCCCTATTGTATTGCTTGGAACGGAGTACGTCTGAAAAGACTTATAAAATTTCATTCGGATATTAAATAATTTTTTTGTTCATTATAATATTTAGTATTTAGTAATGTGTAAATATAATATTGAATTTTTGATAAAGGTGAAATATATTCGATATTCCTCAATTAACAGCGGACATTACTTTTCAATTATTATTTTTTTATGTAAGATACTGGCGGCTCGAACTCTTCGTAATGACTAGAGATACCTCGAGTAATTGCATGATTCGAACAAGCCGAAACGGAAAAGATCTTTTATAGCTAGATCAATATAACTAAAAAGCTATCAACTTTCTTGTCATTCATATCTCCTTTTTTTGTCAAAGAATGATTAAAATTCATAAATAAGGAAAGCTCTAGTGCCCATACAAATATAAAAAAAAATGTGAAAAACATCAGCAGTTGTATTTTCGATCCTTAGGTCCAATTAACCGTAAAAGCTATTTTAAGATTTCTTAAAAAAGTATAAAGTATATTTTGCAAGTAATAAACTATAAAATATAAAGTATGAAGTATGAAGTATGAAGTATGAAGTATGAAGTATGAAGTATGAAGTATGAAGTATGAAGTATGAAGTATGAAGTATGAAGTATGAAGTATGAAGTATGAAGTATGAAGTATGAAGTATGAAGTATGAAGTATGAAGTATGAAGTATGAAGTATGAAGTATGAAGTATGAAGTATGAAGTATGAAGTATGAAGTATGAAGTATGAAGTATGGAGTATGAAGTATGAAGTATGAAGGACGAAGTATGAAGTATGATATATGAAGTATGAAGTAGTATGAAGTCTGAAGTAACTTAACAAACCAAACTAACAGAATTCAACAAAAATAATCGAAACACAAATGTTTTCTGTGCGTCAGGACTTACAGATCCTTGCTCTCTACCCATAAAACAACACACATACAAAAACAACTCACAGCTAATAAACAAACCCCAAATCAAAAAAAAATTTCATAACAAATTCGAAAAAAACAAAAGAAACGAAAAAAACCAAGATTAACAAAAATTCAAATGCAATTCAAACAAAAAAACAAATATCTCTGTTAAGAAAATTTAAAAACATTAAACAACAAAAAAATCATTCCCGTGCGCACTTCATGCATTTTCGTTCGGTATAGGTTACACGCTATTGGCCAAGGTGACGTCTTGATTGGAAGTCATAGTGGGTCAAAGGGGAAAAGTAAATGGAGAAAAGAATGACGAAGACAGGGTATCACCAAGAGTGGAATAAGAAACGAATGAGACTGACGCATCTGATACTATTTTTGCGAACTTTAATAGTTAAAATTTTTTGTTAATAAAAATTGTTTGAAAAAAATTAGAACTTTATTCGAACTAAAAATTACATACTCAAGAACACGACAAACTGCCTCTCTGTGAATTTGTGATATTTTAAAGTTAAGATAGAACTATTTAAAAAAAATCAAGTTCAATTGTTCTTTAACCCTAGTTCTTTAACCCTAGTGTCTTCAAAAAAGTTTTTTGAATATTTTAAATTTAAAATTAATTAAAAAAATGTTTAATTAATTTTTTTTCTAAAGATTAACTAATCACCTATCAAACAAAAAAAGTTTGTTGAAATCGGTATAGCCATTCTTGAGCAATTTAATCTCTAAGCTATTCCGGATTGGTAGAATTTTAATTTTTCATGCATGTTGAAGCGCCCCCTCCCCGTATGCTCAAACTATGCACTTTAAAAAAAATCTAAAATAAGAGTATTTTTTGTTTTGCCCATACTACTTATATGCCAAATTCCAAGAAAATCAAAAATGATCAAGTTCAAATTTCTTTTTCACTTTTTCCATCTCAATGTATAAATTAATCCTAAAAAAATAGAATATTCTATTAAACTTTAGAAATTCTACCTATTAACATTCTTCCTACAGAAAATAGGAAAAATGAAAAAAAAGAAAACAACAACAGAAAGTATAAAAAACTGAATAATTTCTAAACATTTCTCCAATAAAAAGCTGAAGAAAATATTGCCGATATTGTAAAATCGCTTGAATGCATTCTAAATTGAATGCATTACTTCGTAATGACGTCACACAGTTTTATTGTGCATTTAAACTGTGTTTAAACCGGTTTCTGTAGTTTTTGTTTTTTTCATATTTTATTTCACAGGAATAAAATTATTATATAAAATAATGATGGAAAAAAATAAATAATTTTCCAGTTAATATCGAAATGATATTAATTTGAACAAAACGGTAAAAGACAGTCGCAATAACTTTAAAAAACTACATTATCGATAAATTTAAAAGTCGTAAATTGAAATTTTTATGATTTTTATGAATGTAAGAATAAAAAACAATAATTTTAAAGTTACTTAAAGCGATGTATAGCCGAGTGTGTTAAGGCACTAGTCTATACATCGTTACGGTCGACGGTTCGAATCCGGTCAAATCCAATATGGATTTACTGGATTAGAATTACAGAGCCGATTTAGATGTTAAGTATTGGTGGTGGTAGTTCATAAGTTAGTAAGTAAGGGTGATATGGGCTTCACCAGCCTCAACCATTAGTTAAGTAAAATGAAAAAAAAAATGTTATTTAAAAAAATTAAAAAAAAACAATAAAAACTGTACCACGCTAGGAATTGAACTCTAGACCTATAGCACCTTAGTCAACCTCGATACCCGTATTACAATTAGTGCATTACGCTCGTAGTAGAGGGATAGACTCACGGCTATTATGTTATAGATACTCTAACAAACAGGGTAACCTCGGTATAAAGATTAACGAATTAGACATGATTGACATCGTTTTTTGAAAGTGATTGTTTTGTTTGCGAATACAGGTTTTTAAATATATTTTTATTTGATCTGCTTTTCCACCTTTGAGAAAGATGCACTTGCACTTTGAGAAAATATAATTTTTGACCGGTCTTTTAGTTTTCTAGTTTTCGCCGAACGTATTGGATGTACAAAATGTAAGGGAAAGGCATTCTCTTTATCATTGAAACTATAATTTCCTTTCGATGCATAACAAATCGCATAACAATTGCAATTTTTATTTTTTCTTGGTTTTCTTCACTGTTAATAAAAATTTCGGTTTTTTTGCACGATAAATAGAAATAATTTTACCAAAATTCTTATGCGTTAAGTTTTTCACATAACTGATTTTAATTTAGCCGATTGAGAGAAAAACACAAATTGCAGTATACATACTAGAAAATTTAGAGAAAAATTTGACTATTTAATTTCGCAGGCAATTTTAAATTTTACCGTTTTACCCAACAATCCAAACACAAACTCTCAGTTTTTTCCAACTACACTTATTGTGCGTTAAAATGTTTGTATTTCTTTATGAGTTTTTAAATAAACCAAGGGGCGATGGATAATAAAAACCTATGATACGCTTATATGATGTCTCACCGCAAACTTTTAGTGTTTCAATGATTCTGGTAGACACAACCCTTCGTAGGCCTGCACTAACAAATTTTTGTTTCGATGGTATTTCATATACATTAAGTTTCTTCAACCGTTATTTATACTCAAGGGAGACTTGGAACATAGATTTTGGTTTATATTTTTCTTCTATCAGAAGGCAATAAAAGGCTTGCTAGGTGGCAAAAATAAAAGGAAAAAATTGTATTTGTTGCTAGACTAGAATAGAAGTTCTTTGACCTATCGATACTCTCAACCACCCTTATTTGAGATTCCTACCTGGACCAAAATACATATATTCCTCGAAGGCATCCTCCACAAATTATAAATCTTTATCTCTGAGTATTGTGCCTCTTTAAGACAATCTAAGTTAAAATCATATGAATAAATTGAAAATGTCGCATTTGATGCTTCGTTCATTAAGCTTCGTTTGTGTAAAACATTGCTATGCTTAGACGATGTGGAATTAGATGTTTCTGATTTTTGTTAATTGTTTCATCGAATAACCTAAGCATTTTAATTTGACTTTACTAATTTAAGTTTGTTTAACTGGAATCAACCTTATTTCGATTGATTTTTCATCCGGTTTCAAAAAAAATCTAAATCAATATGTCGTTTTAAATTGGTTGAGTCAAGCATTCAGTCAAGCTTTATATAAGTAAGCTTTACTAAGAGACAATATTGCAAGGATACACTGGTACGTAAATACTCTATCCGCAAACGACTGGTAACATGCACTTCAAACCAATCGAGTTTTTGTCACCATACGCACACTTATACTGGATTAGGTAGAAAGAATCTTCGTTGGACTGGATTCTAGGGACTAGTGAAAGAACGAAAATAAGGGCGTATGTTCTTCAGTGAGTTCTTTATATCTCCTCCACAATATTTCAGAAACAGTTGTTTTCTTGATATGAAGAGCTATTAGCTATAGTCAGCCCCTTTTACTTGCCATGTAGCATTTCCAACAACAATCTTTTTTAATTTTGTCAACATTGAAACAACATACAATAACCCCAACTATAGATTAAGTCCAATACTGTACTATACAGAACAGAAATGTCACCAATCACCATCTGCCCTTTTATCACGTTTTAGAACACTCCTGATCACAATTTTCATCCTATTTGTTGTCTCGTTTGGTTGGACTTTCCAAATGCACGTCAACGATATTTACATGCATGTTAACGATAGCCGATAACAAGCAGCATTTTTCTAAAACTTTATTTTTTTATTATCTTATTTCACTTTTAGAACAACTATTTGTAGGAAAAAAGTGCGTATCTTTGCGACCAATACCATAAAATATTAACGTAAACAAAATTGTTTTTAATAAAAACACATACCAAGTAAAATACTTAAAACCAAAACCTTGGCAAGCCGAGTCTCAACTTATAGCTATACAAGAATGTTTCATGCGAGTTTATTTTTTTTTAAACAACGCTCAACGATTAATAAACGTAAAATATGTTACCTTTTTTTCCAATAACCTAGAAACTAAATCATCTTTAATTATTATTTTAATGTTATGCGTAATTGCAGGTGAAATTTTTTATTAGAATATTGTAATAAACTTCGTCCAGAATGGGTTAATTTAATTTAATCATAAATAACCAATACATTCCACCTAAATGTTTTCTACATTCTATGGCAAATCAAAAGTTAACTCCCTTTAACAAATACATTTTGCATGAATTAAACTTGAGTTCGCTAATACAAATGCAAGTATGAATGAAAACAGGTGTGGCCTATTCAAGATGTACGGACTACGTAGTATTGATTTCTAGTGGATTATAGAAGTTTCGATTTATTTATTTTTCGATATAAATAAGCGAACAAAAATATCAGATAGTCAGTTTTAATTTTGCAATTAAAAGTGTTTTACAAATATTCGAAAGTATAAGGAATAATCGGTGGTACTTGAGCCTGGGTACTAATAGTGAAAGAATTTGAACTTAGTGGAATAGTAAATACAGATTTTACGATTCCGAATATTATTGATTCAAATTGTGGAAAAGCGGTGAAGTTTATCGTACATAAATTGGAGACTCTGGAATTTATTGTAAGGAAAAACGGAAGCTGCTGTAATTTGATGACAAATAAAGTTTGAGATTCTGTTAACTAAAGATCTGTCTTTTTACTGTCGTATTTGCTCAATAATCTAAAAGAACCAACGAAGAGTCGTTACAGTGGTGTCAGAAGTGGGATTATTGCAACAATAGTCAAGACAGTAAATATTAGTGAGCTCAGCCAGACCCAGCTGAAGGATGAGTTGAAGAAAAGGAATGCTCCAATCCATGGGACGAAGGCAGAACTTGCATTCCGGCTGCGTAAAGTTTTAGAAGAAGCAGGCCTAAACACAGAGGTCATAGAAGTAGAGTCGGAGGAAGCTCCGGCTCAGAATGCCCCAGCAATTGATCCGATGATGGTGTTGATGAAAGAAATGATGGCACAGCAACAACAACAAAAAGTAGAGCAACAACAACAACTTGCTGATATGATGGCCAAACAAGAGCAATTGGCGGCCAAACAAGCCAACATTCAACAACAACAACTTGCTGATATGATCGCCAAACAAGGAAACAATCTGATGGCCCGACAAGAGAAACAGGCAGCAGAACAAAAAGTAGAGCAACGACAACAATTTGCTGATATGATGGCGAAGCAAGAAAGTCTACGTGAAGTAATCGAGTCACGTATATCCAGTGCAGAGGTGAAAATCAACAACATGGAAAGGGAGCTGCGGACAGTTACCGAAGAACAAGAAAAATTACGCAAACTTTCGAGTGAATTACGCCAAGAAATAGCACAAGGGAAGTCAGGTAACATGATCAATCCATCAACTACTTCATCTCCAGCTAGAGTGAAAACACCCGTATTTGATGGATCTACATCGTACCAGATGTTTAAGAAGCAATTTGAGATAGCAACAACTGGGTTCGATCACCAGCAAAAAGCAAATGCGCTTATATTGGCATTGAGGGGACCTGCTGCTGAAATTTTGCAGACACTATCAGCGACAGAGCGTGATTACAGCAAGATAATGGAGGCCTTAGAAGTAAGATATGGGGAAAGTCATATGCAAGCTCTCCATCGCATGCAGCTCAAGACACGAAAACAAGGAGTCAGCGAAACTTTGCAAGAATTAGAGGCTGACATTGTGAGACTGGTTAATCTATCATATCCGAATTATAACGCTGAACATCGAGACGAACTGGCAGCTGATACATTTATCAATGCTCTTCGAGATGTGCAAATGAGAAATCAGCTATATCTAAGCGGGAAGAAACTACCTACGGAAGTCTTAGCATTGGCTCTACAAATGGAAGCTGGAAAAAGAGCGCTTGCCTTAGATAGAGTACGTAAGATGGAAGTTTCTGAAGAGCCACTAAAAGCAGCGCTTGATGAGGTGATCATGCATGTCAAAAAGTTGGAAGATAAGCCTGAACGAAATCAACGAAGAAGATCTAGCAGAGTAAGATGCTGGAATTGTGGGCAGTTAGGGCACATCAGACTGGAATGCAAAACACCAATAGCAGCAAAAGAAGGAATAGTTCCAGGCCGGTTGATGAACCTTTCAAACAAGCAAGTGGATGTCAAAAAGGAAGGAGATTGCCGCGTCGAACACCGGAAGAGAAGGATACATTGTAACGCTGAAGATCTTTCAAGAAGACCCTGTGTTGAGGAGCGCAAGTCATATAGCAGGACTGAGAGAAAGGAGGCAAATGTCAAAAAGGAAGGAGATTCAAACAAGCAAGTGGATGTCAAAAAGGAAGGAGATTGCCGCGTCGAACACCGGAAGAGAAGGATACATTGTAACGCTGAAGATCTTTCAAGAAGACCCTGTGTTGAGGAGCGCAAGTCATGTAGCAGAACTGAGGGAAATGAGGCAATGAAAGTGAATCAAATCAAGTTCCAAACTCCTGAAGATTGGTGTACCGAGGCAATTAAAAGAGAGCAGCTAGAAGATCCAGCTATGGCTCCAATATTGAAATGGAAAACTGAGGGAAGGCGACCGGAGTGGAAAGAGGTAGCACCTTTAAGTACGGAGGTGAAATGCTACTGGGCGCAATGGGACTCACTATTGATGGATAACGGGATACTAAAAAGAAAATGGGAGTCCGCTGATGGAAAGAAAGTGTTAGAGCAACTGGTGTTGCCATCAAGTCGAGTAGAAGAGGTACTGGAAAAAGCTGCATGGAAGTATTTCTGGAGGACACCTGGGAGTCAATAAAACCCTAGCCAAAGTAAGGGAGAGGTTTTATTGGGTAAGGTATCGAACAGACGTGGAGCAATGGTGTCGGCGATGCGATACTTGTGCAGCGAGCAAAGGACCAAAAACTAGAACTCGAGGAGAGATGCAACAGTACAATGTGGGTGCCCCAATGGAGAGAATTGCTATAGACATCGCGGGGCCATTTCCGGAAACGACAAAAGGTAACAAATACATCATGGTGGTCATTGATTACTTTACAAAATGGCCGGAAGCTTATGCAATACCGAACCAGGAAGCAGTTACGGTCGCTGAAACATTAGTCAATGAATGGATTTGCAGATGTGGGACACCGCTCGAGTTGCATACCGACCAGGGAAGGAATTTCGAATCTCAACTGATGGAAGAGCTGTGCAGAACACTCGGCATTAGAAAAACACGAACTACACCTATGAACCCGCAGTCAGATGGCATGGTAGAACGATTCAACCGAACCATGGAAGAACATTTGTCAAAGGTAGTAGAAGCCAACCAAAGAAATTGGGACAAGGATCTTCCGTTATTCTTGATGGCCTATCGTAGCGCAGTGTACGATACGACAAGTGAAACGCCAGCGAATATAATGTTCGGAAGAGAACTACATCTTCCTAGTGACATCGAGTTTGGCATCCCTGGAGGTCTGGTATCCACGAAAACAGATTATGTGGGACAACTAAGGGAGAAGATGAATAAAATCCATCAGCAGGTTCGAGACCACATTAAGATTGCCAATGACAAAATGAAAACCAGGTACGACATAAATGCAAATAGTGGCGGTTTTTAAGAAGGAGAATTGGTATGGCTATACAACCCCAGAAGAACTAAGGGAAGATCACCCAAGCTGCAGCCAGATTGGGAAGGCCCATATCAAATAATCAAACGAATTAATGATGTTATCTACCGCATACAAAAGGGACCCCGTACCAAGATGAAAGTGATACATCTGCAAAGGTTGGCACCGTACCAAGGTAACAGCACCAATGCGATAGCTGATATTGTTCGGGACGAACAAAACTAAATGGAGGGCAGTGTAATAAACTTCGTCCAGAATGTCTCTCTCTCTCTCTCTCTCTCTGGCGTTTACATCCCATGGAGGGATTTTGCCGTCTGTGCAATCAGCTTCCAATCGTCTCGTTCCATGACCAGTTGACCCCAGTTTCGACATCCTATATCACGAAGGTCTTGGATGATGTCATCACGCCAGCGTTGTCTAGGTCTTCCTCTTCGACGAACACCAGCTGGTTGTTGTTGGGACGCTTTTTTAATCATTCTATCTAATGGTGCCCTTTCTACATGACCAAACCATCTAATCCGGTTAGATTTAATGAATCCGATTACATCGCAGCCTCCAAGAAGCTGTCTGATTTCATGATTCATTCGGATTCTATACTGATTTTCAGCAACTTTACATGGACCATAAATTGTTCGTATGACTTTCCTCTCGAATGTTGATAAAATTCTACAATCGGAGGAAGTCAGTGTCCAGCTTTCGCTTCCAAAGGTAAGCACAGGTCGAATTAATGCTTTGTAAAGTGTGAGTTTGCACGACTGCGAAAGATGTTTAGATCGCAAAAGTTTTGTGTATGCGTAGAAAACTCTGTATGCGGCTGAGACACGAGCTTTAATATCTGCCTGCATGTCATTTGACGATGTTATTACAGACCCGAGGTATTTGAAGTTTTCCACACGTTCCACTTCATAGTCGCCAGTATTCAGATTGCCGGGAGGTATATGCCTGGATGTTGTTAAAAGTTTAGTCTTGCCGGTGTTAATGCATAATCCAAGTCGTTTAGCATTTCTTTCAAGCTGAGAGAGACTATCCTTGATATCGCTTGTTCTACGTCCGAGAAGCACAATATCATCTGCATAGCCAAGAATTTGACTAGATTTGTTAAATATACAGTTTTGTGTCTCAATGCGGCTTTTTCTTATCGCGTACTCAAGCGCCAAATTAAATAGTACGGGTGCGAGTGCATCACCTTGTCGAACACCTGATGTTATATCAAAAGAGTCAGAAACTGACCCTTCGATTACTTTTCTACAGTTTGATCCCGATGTTGTGAGTTTGCACAGAGAAACAAGTTTCTCTGGAATACCAAGGCATATGAGTGCAGACCAGAGGTTGTCGCGGATGATGCTATCATATGCTTGCTTGAAATCAACGTAGAGCTGGTGAATGCTGATGTTGTACTCCCAACATTTTTCCAGAATCATCCTTAAGGTAAAACATTGATCTGTGGTTGAACGGTTGGGACGAAAACCACACTGATAGTCGCCGATGATAGATTCGGCGAACGGGATGAGCCGAGCGAGTACGACATTAGCTAGTATTTTATATGCAGTGTTCAACAGTGCGATTCCACGATAATTTGCACACTTTAGGCGGTCACCTTTTTTATGTAGCGGAACAATGAGAGCTGTTTTTCCATTCAGCAGGTAGTTCTTCTTGGTTCCAGATTGCAAGAATCAGATCATATATACGTGAGACCAGAGCTGCTCCTCCATTCTTGAGTAGTTCTGCAGGGATTCCATCGATACCTGGTGATTTGCCATTTTTTAATTTTTTGATGGCAGCTTCCACTTCTTCTGTTGTTGGGTAAGGGACAAAAATCTCCTCACTTGACGGAGCAATTGCTCGAATAGGATGAACTTCGTTCGTCCTATTCAGTAGGTCTTGAAAGTGGGATCGCCATACTTCCAGCACATCACGTTCACTTGTTGTAAGCTCGTTGTTTCCATTTTTGATGGCTGTAGATCTTGGGTGAAAATCTTTGGTCAGATTCCGCGCATTGGCAAAACACTCTTTCGAATTTCCATTAGACGCATGTTGGTTGATGTTTTCGATACAGCTCTTCATGTGTTCGCGTTTCTTTTTCCGTAGGAGTTTTGCTGAGGCTTTTCTGGCGCATAGATAATCAGTTTGGGAGCTTCGGGTGTTTCTTGTTAACCATTTTTGTCGCAGTTTTTGTTTGTGCTCAATGCTTTCGCGGCACTCGTCATCAAACCATTCGTTACGTGATTTCGGTGGTCGTTTTCCGATTGTAGTTTGTGCTGCGGATATGATGGTTGATTGAAGCGTTTGCCATTCTTCTTGTATGTTTAATGGCATCTCAGATGGGATGTCATGCTCTTCTATGTTTTGCGTTACAATTTCCTGATATCTATTCAGTGTTTCCAGGTGTTTAAATGCTTCGACATTCCAGCGCACGGTCTTTTTTGCTTGCCTATTAAATGTAGATGATAATTTGCACTTATACTTAAAGATGACAAGCATATGATCGGTGTCCATATCAGCACCTCTGTATGATCGAACGTCAGTTACACTTGTAGAGTGTCTCTTAGAAATCATGACGTGATCGATTTGATTTTCAGTTCTTCCATCATTTGATTTCCACGTTGCTTTGTGGATTCTCTTATGAGGAAAGAAAGTGCTGGAAATTACTAGATCATACATCATAGCCAGTTCAGCTGTGCGAAAGCCGTTATTGTTACTAGCATGATGCAAGCTGTTAGGGCCGACATGTGTTTTAAGTTCTGCACTTCTACCAATTTGCGCATTGAAGTCACCTACCACGATTTTTATATCGTGCCGCGGGATGTTATTGATGACTTCTTCGAGTTCTAGAAAGAACAGGTCTTTAATGTCATCTGCTTTGTCTTCAGTAGGTGCATGAACATTGATGATCGTTACATTAAATTTTTGCGTGCGGATTCTCATTGTGCATATCCGCATATTAATTGGGCGAAAGTCGATAACATGTTGATTAACGCGACGTTGTGTGAGAAAGCCAACTCCAAATTCTCCTCCGTTTTCATGACCGCAATAGTAGAGAGTGTATCCCTTGGCTGTTTCGTGGATTCCACTCCCTGGCCATCTTAGTTCTTGTAACGCCACTATATCCAGTGTATAGCTATTGATTTGGTTTGTAAGTTTCAGTAGATCTCCTGGTCTTCTAAGGCTTAGCACGTTCCAGGTTCCCAGGTTCGTCCAGAATGGGTTAATTTAATTTAATCATAAATAACCAATACGTTCCGCCTAAATGTTTTCTACATTCTATGGCAAATCAAAAGTTAACTTCCTTTAACAAATACATTTTGCATGAATTAAATTTGAGTTCGCTAATACAAATGCAAGTATGAATGAAAACAGGTGTGGCCTATTCAAGATGTACGGACTACGTAGTATTGATTTCTAGTGGATTATAGAAGTTTCGATTTATTTATTTTTCGATATAAATAAGCGAACAAAAATATCAGATAGTCAGTTTTAATTTTGCAATTAAAAGTGTTTATAAATATTCGCAAGTATAAGGAATAATCGGTGGTACTTGAGCCTGGGTACTAATAGTGAAAGAATTTGAACTTAGTGGAATAGTAAATACAGATTTTACGATTCCGAATATTATTGATTCAAATTGTGGAAAAGCGGTGAAGTTTATCGTACATAAATTGGAGACTCTGGAATTTATTGTAAGGAAAAACGGAAGCTGCTGTAATTTGATGACAAATAAAGTTTGAGATTCTGTTAACTAAAGATCTGTCTTTTTACTGTCGTATTTGCTCAATAATCTAAAAGAACCAACGAAGAGTCGTTACAATATGATGGCAAATTTTCTTCATATCAATTGTTTAATGTTATTCCTGTTTGTTTAACTTATTGTTTATTAAAAACTGAAGCTATGATTTAAAAATAAAAGGTGTGTATGTATGATTTACCACACACCTTTTTTATTTTAAATCTTTTTCTTTTCAAACAAAATGATTTATGTTTCTCCATTTGACAGTATCAAAACTATCTTTAATTGTGTGTTTTTGAATCAATAATAGTATGTATTATTGTATACATTCTTACATTCCCCAATAATGAAAAATTTATTGTGTTAAGCTATATCTTTTGAAACAGTGGAACACAGTGTGTACATACGTGTACATACTATAAAAATTTTTAAATAAAATCACATACTTTGATTTAAAATTATATCAGTAATTATATTCAATTTTTGCTTCACTCTGTATGACATGTATTTTGTCAATTGGATAAAATATTGTATTGATTTCGTGTTTAATGAATTTTATTTTCTCACAAATTTGTAAATTATTGCAAAATTCTAAAATTATTGCTAAATTTCTTAATTCACAAACTCAAAAATTCAAACTTTTCCCAAAATTCTAAAAATATTTCAAAAATTGTAACAAAATCAAATGCACAAATTTTTTTCAAAAAATCAAAAAATATTACAAAATCAAAAATTGAAACTTTTTCCAAAATCTTTTCCTTCGTTCTTTGGGTTCTTTCTATTGAGTATACCTATTTTTAGAAAATGTTGAAATCCCTCTAGCGGTTTTCTAGTTATCGTCGGTTGTGACGGCCGGCCGGCAGACAGACATACATTTTTTTTTGCTTTTTTAGAAGCAGTAGGTCTCAAAACGTCGAGAAATGCCAAAAAAAGTAGGGGTAAGAATTTCACTTTTGGCTCGGAGACGTAATACTTAGGTCTTTCAGACCGAAGTAATTGCTTTTATATGCTAATAATTCTTTGATCGTATCTTATATGTTGTAATAAAGTTAGTATTTGAATGTTATATTTCGGCGGACGTAGGCCCGATCCCAAGTCAAATCATATAATTTTAAGCGAATTTTACAATCCCCTTTTCATTAAACCAGCTAAATCTTAACATTTCTTACTTTCGTTTGAGCAAAACTGATGATTATATTTGTTCAACTGTACAAATACCTTTCATTCTTATTAGGCTAGGAAATGAAGCATTTTGGCTCGCAATTTTTTCGTCAAGCATGGATTTACTTGAAATTTTCACAGAAGGTAGGGAATAGCCCAAGGATCATTTTCTATATCATGCCGCTGTACGCTAAAGCCTTGGGGGTGGTTGCCACCCCATCTCGGGGGTGGAAATTTTTCATTACATTTTAGCCATAGAAATCGATGGAAAAAGTAATTCTAAGAAAAAAATGTTCCATACGTTTTCTTCGTAAAACTAATATTTTGCGAGTTATTCGTAGTTGAAAGTAACAGTGTTTCGACGAAAAAATGGACCTTTTTAGTGGGTTTTTTTAGAATAACTCGAAAAATATGCATTTAATCAAAAAACTGCTGAACTTAAAATTGTAGCTTTTAGAAAAACAAACAAAATATTTTTTTTATAATTTTTCTACGACTTATACAAACCGAGACACGGCATGTTAAAGGTTAGCTGTTTTTGTCAAATGCATAATTTGAAATATTCAAAGCCAAATAACGGGAAAACTTTGCATTTTTCGAGGAAAACTTTCAGAATCTTTTTTCAAGTATACAATTAGACCTTACAAACAAAAAAAAAAGTTTCTAGCATAAACATTGAGCGACTTATGATCCAAATATGGTCGGTACCTACTTTTTTCTACGAAAAAATCAGTGAAAACAACCCCCTAACTACCCTCCTAATTAAAATTGATCTTCACCCTTCTGTAATTCTTTTTATATATGTATTATCAATACACCCAAGAAGTTTGACCTACATAAAATGCCTAATTTTAGAAAAATTGTAGTTTAAAGATAAATTGATTGTTTGCAATTTCGTATTTTTCACGCTTTTCTTCAAAATACCTCCGAAAATACTGGAGATACGAAAAAAATGATGGAGCACTAAATTGTAGCTTTTTTAATAACTAAAATTTTCCTGTGCATAGATTTTCTTTACAGTGAATATTTAGCGAGGTATAGCTGTTTAAAACCTCTATTTACGAGCAAACACGCCCTTATTCGAGTCCTTTAAAGTCGCCCTACTTAAAAACTAAGGGATCTTACGGAATTTAATTCACATAGTCTTACAGCCCTTGAAAAACCCTACAAAATCATTTTTGAAAAAACTTTTTATCACCAAAAATGAAGGAGCTATGTTTATAAAACGAATTAACTTTTTTTTTCGAAAAATTCGAATATCCCGCTTGGGAGTGTAATAGCATTTTCATTATATATAATACCACAGAACCGTTTTTTTTGGCAGTAATACGTTATAATATGTTCCACTTTTTCCATTCAAATCGAAAGACAGAAAAGAAGAAACATCTGGTAATGTGTGCGTGAGTGTATATTTCGTTGATTCCTCGCCAGTGTGTTCTAAACTGATGAACCGATGAACCGTGCACCCGATGAACTTTTGTTAATGATTTTTGCCAATGCAAAAAAGGGTGCGGCGTTTCATGCGGGTGCAGAAAATTGGTGTTATCGGGGGAAGATTGCAACAATAGACAACCAGTTATAGAAGAAGACGAAGATGACATCGATCTCAATGAATATGATTAAAAAACTATTTGTATTTGTATTTGTATTTGTAAATTCGTATTTTTGTGTAAATAAATGTTTTTGTATGTAATTCAACTTTTTTTCTGTATAGATCTATTAAATTACTTATAACAATTGCAATGTTATTAAGGGTGCTTTTTAAGGGTTTAAATATTATGATATTATATCCTAAAGCATAAAACAATCATTATTTAACTAATCCAAACCAAATGTTGGCCATATTAAAGTTTAAAATGTTATTTTATAATTTTTTACAATTAGGGGTAGTTTTCACCCTTAAAAAACCATAAGCGTACAACGGCTCAATATAGAAAATGAACTAGAGGGCGAAATAAGCCTAATCCCAAATTTTTGTACAAATCGATGCTTGACGAAAAAATTGCGAGGTTTTGCCATTTTTTCAGCTTCATTTCCTGTACTATATTGTTTTTTTATGAAAATTTAAAAATTTAAAGAGTGGTTGTTGGCTACTGTGGGAAAGTTGACAGCTACATAATTTTGTTTATAATTATTATCAAAGTTAGTCAAAGCTCGGTCAGATATATTTATCAAAATTTAGGGGCATGAGGGTTCATAACATCTAAATTAGATTTTTAACTAAACTAGAAAATAAATAAGGTAACCAATGCTACAAAGAATGACAATAAAATGGGTCACTCTTTTATTATTCGTGATTTTTTTGAATCTTAATCATATTCTTATTGATTCTAAATTTTTTTTTTTTTTTTTCTTAATAAAATGTGTTGTGTAATAGGGTTTAGAATATGTGTCACAACACATAAATACCTTTTAAGACCTAGGTCTAGACCTGGGTCCCACAACAACTGGCGTTTTGAGGTGTAGATTAACGCTTTTTTTTAAACATCTGTGGGTTGAAGCCACCTGAGACTAAGTGTTCCGGCAAACTATTCCATTTGTACGCAGTTCGGACAAAGAAGTCTCTCTGCGATCTGCCAGTATGACAGCGCGGGATCTTTACCGTTTCACTGGTTGCGGCAGCCGATTGCCGAGTGGAACAGGGGTAAGAATAAGTTTGAGGCATGATGCCGCTGATTTCATCTGAGCACTGCTGATGACGATATTTGTAAGAAACAACGAGGTCAGCAACAGTGCGACGATGTTGTAGGGAATCAAGTTTTGATGTCAAAGTTCGATCACCCACAATTCGTATAGCTCGCTTTTGAACAGAGTCCAAGAGGGCCAAGATGGAAACAGAGGCAGCACCCCAAACTTGACAGTAGTACTCCATACAGGGACGAATATAGGACTTATAAACATGGAGCAATTGGTATGGAGTAAAAAATTTTTTGCATCTATTTAGGAGGCCGAGTGTTTTAGACGCGCTTTTTGCCATCGCCATTACATGATCGTTCCAGAGTAGGTCATTTGAAACTGTGACACCCAATAAACGAATGCTTTTACATTCACCTATTGGTTCATCACACATACTAAATAAAATATCTTTGGGGAACTCGGTCTTTAATCTGGAAACAATCAACAGCTGTGTTTTGGTGGAGTTGAAATTGACAAGGTTTTGGTCACCCCAGTCGGCGACTTTATTCAGATCTTTGTTCAAGTTTATGACAGCGTCTCTCCGGGCAGGAATAATTCGTTCGTGCATTTTACCTCTTGAAGGAAGGGGCTCGAACGACTTGTGCAGATTACCATATTTCTACAGTTTTCGTCTTAACAACAAAGAAAATTAATGATAATAATAGGAATACATATGATCTCAATCCAATCTGACGTATTTTTTATACATATGATTTTATTATTCGTAAGGCATTCACAACGATTAAAATTTGGAGCTTTTACTATGTACACAAAAAAAAAGTGAAATTTTATACAAAAAAATTATTTTAAGGAAATAATAAAAATACAATTTTTGTCGATCACGTTGATCATCTCAACCGTGTAATTCAAAATTAATGTTTATGTTAAGAAGTTACTATTACCAGTACTGAACTTATTTTAATTTGTTGAAAATGCGTGGTCTGATTTGATTTATAACGAAATTTATAACAAAGAAAGTAAAGATGGTTTGTTTAATAAAAAACTCGAAAACATTATTTCGTGATGTTGCTTTTTATTTCAGATGATTTTGGATCCATTGACGTCAGTAGAATCTCATACGTTAGTTTACTATTCATCACTTCTATCAAGAGATAGATGATTGATGAGTTTTAAATAGTTTCTGGTTTATAAATTTGCTATCGTGAAAAACAATTCATCATTAGTTAAAGCGGTACGATAAAGTTCATAGGGTTTATAGTCTATCGATGTTTTAGAAACAAATTTTATTTAAACGTAAGCTCAAACTACAAATTTAAAGCATGAATTGTCGAAGAACTCCTTTATTTTAAGATTGTTTTATTAAGCAAGTTTTTATGCTTGTTATAAATTTTATATTGGTCAAACAGGCAGGACAGTCATTAGCTGATCCATTTTATATTTCTATAATTTGAATTTCTTCGTCAATCGCTTAAAAAAAGACAAACATTTTACTATTTTGTTTTCAAGAATAAAACCATAAAAATATTGCATATGAAAATACATATCTTCGACTATTTCTGAAAAATATTTTTTCATTAATATGCGAGCTCTTTTGTAGAACCCATTGCCACCCAACATCGTGTTTTGAGGGCGTGTGAGTGGCAAAGGTTAAAAAGGAGAAGATTAGTAAAACTAAAATGATTCCAACGGTGAGCTCACATATATCAGAAATAAAAATAAAATTATAATTGTTACTCTATTAGCTAATAGCTACTGGCAGTTCGGAGCACAAAATAAAAGAATTGAAGCTCAATTAAAAATAACAACATAAAAAACTAGATTAAACTTCAAATAAAAATTGATGCTTAGATATTCAATGAATAATAAAAATAAAATATGAGAATTTTAAGTAACACTAAACGAACAAACTAAAAATAGATTTGATTTGGTTATTGCTGATTTGATTTTGATTGGCAGTTTTTTTAAATGTAAATCATTATACGCCATATTAAATAAAAACAAAATCAGTAAAAGTAACTAATCAATATAAAAGGAGTCCAATAAACTATGTATGCATATATTGCTTCATATTTTTTAATTCAGAATAAATTGGTATCTTTTATTGATTACTCCTCCAACTTTTTATTATTGAATATTGGGTATGAAGATTTGCTGTTCAAAGAAAGCATTTAATCAAATACTAATTTGATGTGTGAATCTAATTTACGGAAAAGAATTTTGATAAAAAACAATTTCTTAGTTTTTTGTTCACTCGTGTGTTGCTTATAATTTCTATATTTTTTTTAATCAACCAAACAATGAATCACAATTGCAATATACATGAGCCATGACCATAACTCTTCTTTGATCATTTATAACTTTTCAATTTTTTTTTTGTAGAATTAGACAATTCATTTGCTGTTTCGTTAAAAAAAAAATTGAAAAGAAGCAAACAAAAATTACTAAGTTACTTCACACATCTCCTAAATTTCTCTTTAACTGAAATAAAACAAAAAACTTAAATTTGCATTTGTAAGTAGATAGACATAGTATAAAAAAGTCATAATTATAAATGTATGTTTTAATTAAGAACGTGAGTACGACAAAAGTTTTTAATTTAGATAAAATAACTTAAATATATGAACGTTTGAATGAAAGTAAAAATAAATCAAAATTATGAAGGAGGGTAATTAATAAAAAAATTTACATAGTCAGTTGTTTTGAGAATTTTATTTACTAGTAAAGGAATTTCATTGTTTAGACATGTTTTGGTTGATTTTAAATAATTTTGTCGTAAATACCAGTCTAAATTAGTATAAATTTATTTTCGTTTTTTTTACTTTACTGATGGGTCCGTGAGGTTTATTGAAAATGCTCTTCCTGTTTGTTCTATTTATAATTTGCAACGGTTATGTTATTCTGTAAGCGTTTGTTTTTGTATCTTTGTTTTCTTGTTTAATAACTTGTGATTGTCATTACAACACTTAATCTTCAGGTTTACGTGTTAATTTGTTAGTGTTGTTGTAAAAAATCTATCCAATTGTGGTGAAAAATTAGTTGAATTAAGCATATAAATCCAAGCACTGAACAACGGAAAAAAAGTACAAATCAGTTATGCTTCTTTAAATTTCATAATGAAACGCATATAACAAAGCACAAACTACGGACGATGCTAAAGAGCCTAGAAGAAGATAAATATTGAATAGTAATCAAAACAAAGGAGCGGCAAAACTGTGAGGGGTTATTAGGGGTAGATATAATAGATATAAACAATATTTCACTTTGTACCAATTACTCCACATTTATAAGTCCTATATTCGTCCTTGTATGGAGTATTGTTGTCAAGTTTGGGGCGCTGCATCTGTTTCTATTCTAGCTCTTTTGAACTCTATCCAAAAGCGTGCTATGCGAATTGTGGGTGATCGAAATTTAACATCAAATCTTGATTCCCTACAACGTCGCACTGTTGCTGATCTCGTTATTTTTTATAAATCACGTCACCAGCAGTGCTCGGATGAAATCGGATTCATAATGCCTCAGACATATTCTTTCCCCCGTCTTACTCGTCAATCGGTTTATGCAAACAGTCAAACTGTTGAGATCACTCACTGTCATAGTGACAGAATAAAGAGAGATTTCTTTGTCTGTACATCGTACAAATGGAATGCTTTGCCTGAATCAATAGTCTCGGGTGCGTTCAATCCACATAGTTTATTAAAAAAAATGCATTGTTAGTAGGATAATAATAATATGCGAGGAACTAAACTATAACTAATAGAGCAAAGGGTAATGCAACTGCATTCGATATTCTCCAGGATACATTACTTGTTGCTGTGGTCAACATGACCCAAAAGGATAATGACATCAAGAAAAATTAGACGGATTCTCAACATCTAATAAGCTGGAAATAAATTCATTATATTTAGGAAATTGTAATAAGATATTTTTTTGGATGGTGAGGATGGTTTCAACGTGTGAAATTCTATATCTTCATCAGCCAGGTATCCAGTTCTAAAGAGTCTAAACTATTTCTTTGAAATCAATCGTTTAACTCTAAGGCGTACCCCCGGCCACTTAAAGTTGAGAAGTTTTGTTCGGACCTTAAGTAAAAAAATTAAAATTTTTGTACGACACCAACCCATTTCGTGTCAATACCCTTAAAAATGTTATTTGCAAAATTTGAAATCAAACGGTCAACTTTAAGGCGTGCCCCGGCCACTTAAATTTGAGAGGTTTTGTTCTGGTTCTTACAAAAAAAAATTAAATTTTTTGTACGACATTCTCCCATTTCTTGTCAATACCCATAAAAATAATATTTGCAAAATTTGAAATCAATCGTTCAATTCTAAGGCGTGCCTCCGGCCACTTAAAGTTAAGAGGTTTTGTTCTGCCGGCCCTTAAAATATATTAAAATTTTTACCATTTGGTCTCAATGTCCGTAAAAATATTATTTGCAAAATTTGAAATCTTTCGGTCAATTCTACGGCGTGCCTCCCACCGTCGTACAAAAAATTAAATTTTCTTTTTAACGGCCAGAACAAAACCTCTCAGCTCTAAGTAGCCGGGGGCACGCCTTAGAATTGAACGATTGATTTTAAATTTTGCAAATAATATTTTTATGGGTATTGACACGAAATGGGAGGGTGTCGCCAACTGTACAATGAAAAAAAAAATTCTAGTGTTACCTAAGGGCCACCTTAATGCCCAGTAAAGGAGTCTGATTTAACTTGACCTGACATAGTACTAATTATAAAAATAGATTTAGTTAGAACGTTGCATAAATATATTGTTATAGGATTCTACGTAATTGTATTGAAATACAAAACAAAATTGGATCCAACCTGAATTTTCACCATTGTTACCAAGATAAACGGAAAAAGCAAAAAATAATAAAATAATAAAAACAACAAGAAATAAATTTCATCAGAATTTTTGGCGCTTTCTTTGTAGAGATTAACCTAGCTAGAATATTTGAGAAATTTAGAAAAATTGTATGTAAGGAATTCCTCTTGCAAAATAAAAGTTAGTTTATATTTGACTGCGATAATATAAAGTTATTTGAAAAGTTTAAGTGTAATGTGATTATATAAATGAAAGTTAATTTTATACGAAACGCTATATTGTGAACATAAAACTGTGTAAATAGAAGTAAAGAAAATTAGTTTTTGTAGTATTAAGTGTAGTTAGCACTGGCCCTCGCCGGTTTCATTTGATGATTATCATATATTTCATACTCTGTGAGGCGCCTGTTCTTGACGAGTACGCCAACGTTTGTATCTGTCGTTTTTCTCGATCCGGTCGCTTTTTCGTTTGGCAAACGACAAATCAATACGAAGATATTGTAAATTTACTACCACTATTTTTTTTATTAATTCACTAAAAGGAAATTCTAAATGAAAAACTTTCCTCTACCTACCCCGTTTTGACCCTACCTATCAAACCCTATCATGCCCTTACAGGTTATTCTGAAAAAAAAAATGCTGGATAAAAGCATTGAGCACACCACAGAAAACAAGTTCTAACTGTTAGCGAAGATATTGTCACATGTGAATAAATTTAAATCTCTGATATGTTGTTACTTCAGTACACTTAGACGCTCTAAATTGAATTGAATGCAGAATGACTAGATACTTGCAAAAACTTTTTTATCGAAAAAACAAGTTGAAATAAGTTAACGAATCTAAATTAGCATGTAACTCAAACACAACACATTAATTTATGTTTATTAAAAAAAAAACCATAAATTTTAGCATAAAACAAAACGATTTATAATAAAATATAAACTAGATAAAAAATAACTTGCTGGGTGCAATCTGTAACAGAATGCATTAATTTGCATATACTGAACCTCATTTCATTTGCACTAAATATCCACAAATACATACAAAAAATCTTTCGACATATTTAGATCAAATTTAATAAACTCACTGAGCACATCCATAATAATTGTCTTACAATTATTACTAAGAACCGTTAATGCTTTGGATATATAATTCAACAAAAAAAAATCTTACTGTAATTGGCCTTGACACTTTCTTACTTTTTTTGTACTTTTCTTATTTTATTATTTATTTCTGAACTATTTTATAAATAAAATAAAGTAAATTAAAAGTTAAAAACAGAATGAAGAGCAAACACGTAAATCTGTTAAGAGAAAGGTAACCAATAATAGTATTTAGAACTACCGTTTGTGTGGTTTTAATGAAAACAGTTTCTAAAATTAATAAAGTTAAGCAACTTTCCGGATTCAAAAGCCGAAAGTGTGGTTCGTTGATTAGGATTTAAAAGTACAGATTAGGTGAAGTTAGTTTACAAACTACAACAAAATACGTTGTCACTTTTAATTTTTCATATATTTCTTTCATTTTATGATTTGATAAATTAATCACCGGTCTGAGAAGATATTCTCTTACCTTCTATGTCATGATGATAAAGGATTCGGAAAATATTTACGATATCATTTTTTATTTAAACAAAACACTATGTTATTTTGTCATCATTATTTTGAAACTGCAAATATTGAAAAAGGTGTGAACAAAAAATGAAAGAAACAGAACATCCTAATCCAAAGATCTAATTTGATAATGTAAAAAAAAATATTTGAAATACAATAGGAAAAAATTAAATATAAACGTGAAGTATTAAGTATAATGCATGAAGTATGAATTTTAAAGTATAAAATATGAAAAATGAAGAATGAAGAATGAAGAATGAAGAATGATGAATGAAGAATGAAGAATGAAGAATGAAGAATGAAGAATGAAGAATGAAGAATGAAGAATGAAGAATGAAGAATGAAGAATGAAGAATGAAGAATGAAGAATGAAGAATGAGGAATGAAGAATGAAGAATGAAGAATGAAGAATGAAGAATGAAGAATGAAGAATGAAGAATGAAGAATGAAGAATGAAGAATGAAGAATGAAGAATGAAGAATGAAGAATGAAGAATGAAGAATGAAGAATGAAGAATGAAGAATGAAGAATGAAGAATGAAGAATGAAGAATGAAGAATGAAGAATGAAGAATGAAGAATGAAGAATGAAGAATGAAGAATGAAGAATGAAGAATGAAGAATGAAGAATGAAGAATGAAGAATGAAGAATGAAGAATGAAGAATGAATAAAAAAATCCATCACAACACTTTTCACCGCTTAGATGGAAGAAGTAAATACAAAACAAAACATCTGCATTGACAATATACTGATTCTTACGGTTAAACATCCAACATTGCTGTGGGTAACATTTGATCCACTACTCAAGTTTAATGCTCATGAATAACAGGTGCATTAAAAGCTTAAAGCAGAAACAAAAAAATTTAAATTTAAAAGCGTTAGGTGGAGGTTCATTGGGTAAGAATAAGAACACAATTACCACAACTTACAAGGTAGACTATTTTAAACTACGCCGCACCTATATGAACACCTCAAGTTGCCGACACGCACTGATACAAACCACACAAGATACAGCCACTCAAAACGCAACTTTGAGAGCCGCTACTGCATGCCACCTGATGGTTCACAGAGACCATCTGCATGAATATCTTATCGGTTTTTACACAATGAAATGCTGTCTAAACAATCAATATGGGCTAGCCATAAAGAGAAAAACTAGAGAAAAAAACTGCTAAACTGAAGTAACCGATGATCACTTCTGATATAAAAAGGCTTAACACTAAGGTTGTTGAAGATACAATAATAATAAAATACGTATATAATCGAGTCCTGAATGGAAATCTACCGCAAGTCTGCGGAAGAGTATCAATTGTCTCGCAGCGCTAGAGGAATTCTAACGCAATTAAGATCCGTATGGTCACGAATATTAAATAATTATATGAATAGAATTGACCTGCAAGTAACTGGCAAATGCTCTGCCATTGAACGTAACTAAAGCAACGTCGCTACAGCAACAACAAGTATAAAGTATAAAAAATTAAATATGCAGTATAATGTATGAAGTATGAATTATGAAGTACGAAGTAAGAAGTATAAAGTATGTAGTATGAAGTATGAAGGTCGTATGAAGTATGAGGTATAAAGTATGAAGTATGAAGTATCAAGTATGTAGTATGAAGTATGAAGTATGAAGTATGAAGTATGAAGTATGAAGTATGAAGTATGAAGTATGAAGTATGAAGTATGAAGTATGAAGTATGAAGTATGAAGTATGAAGTATGAAGTATGAAGTATGAAGTATGAAGTATGAAGTATGAAGTATGAAGTATGAAGTATGAAGTATGAAGTATGAAGTATGAAGTATGAAGTATGAAGTATGAAGTATGAAGTATGGAGTATGAAGTGTGAAGTATGAAGTATAAAGTATGAAGTATGAAGTATGAAGTATCAATTATGAAGTATTAAGTATGAAGTATGAAGTATGCAGTATGAAGTATGAAGTATGAAGTATGAAGTATGAAGTATGAAGTATGAAGTATGAAGTATGAAGTATGAAGTATGAAGTATGAAGTATGAAGTATGAAGTATGAAGTATGAAGTATGAAGTATGAAGTATGAAGTATGAAGTATGAAGTATGAAGTATGAAGTATGAAGTATGAAGTATGAAGTATGAAGTATGAAGTATGAAGTATGAAGTATGAAGTATGAAGTATGAAGTATGAAGTATGAAGTATGGAGTATAAAGTATGAAGTATGAAGTATGAAGTGTGAAGTATGAAGTATGAAGTATGAAGTATGAAGTATGAAGTATGAAGTATGAAGTATGAAGTATGAAGTATGAAGTATGAAGCATGAAGTATGAAGTATGAAGTATGAAGTATGAAGTATGAAGTATGAAGTATGAAGTATGAAGTATGAAGTATGAAGTATGAAGTATGAAGTATGAAGTATGAAGTATGAAGTATGAAGTATGAAGTATGAAGTATGAAGTATGAAGTAAAGAGTATGAAGTATGGAGTATGAAGTATGAAGTATGAAGTATAAAGTATGAAGTATGAAGTATGAAGTATCAATTATGAAGTATTAAGTATGAAGTATGAAGTATGCAGTATGAAGTATGAAGTATGAAGTATGAAGTATGAAGTATGAAGTATGAAGTATGAAGTATGAAGTATGAAGTATGAAGTATGAAGTATGAAGTATGAAGTATGAAGTATGAAGTATGAAGTATGAAGTATGAAGTATGAAGTATGAAGTATGAAGTATGAAGTATGAAGTATGAAGTATGAAGTATGGAGTATAAAGTATGAAGTATGAAGTATGAAGTATGAAGTATGAAGTATGAAGTATGAAGTATGAAGTATGAAGTATGAAGTATGAAGTATGAAGTATGAAGTATGAAGTATGAAGTATGAAGTATGAAGTATGAAGTATGAAGTATGAAGTATGAAGTATGAAGTATGAAGTATGAAGTATGAAGTATGAAGTATGAAGTATGGAGTATGAAGTATGAAGTATGAAGTATGAAGTATGAAGTATGAAGTATGAAGTATGAAGTATGAAGTATGAAGTATGAAGTATGAAGTATGAAGTATGAAGTATGAAGTATGAAGTATGAAATATGAAGTATGAAGTATGAAGTAGGAAGTATGAAGTATGAAGTATGAAGTATGAAGTATGAAGTATGAAGTATGAAGTATGAAGTATGAAGTATGAAGTATGAAGTATGAAGTATGAAGTATGAAGTATGAAGTATCAATTATGAAGTATTAAGTATGAAGTATGAAGTATGCAGTATGAAGTATGAAGTATGAAGTATGAAGTATGAAGTATGAAGTATGAAGTATGAAGTATGAAGTATGAAGTATGAAGTATGAAGTATGAAGTATGAAGTATGAAGTATGAAGTATGAAGTATGAAGTATGAAGTATGAAGTATGAAGTATGAAGTATGAAGTATGAAGTATGAAGTATGAAGTATGAAGTATGAAGTATGAAGTATGAAGTATGAAGTATGAAGTATGAAGTATGAAGTATGAAGTATGAAGTATGAAGTATGAAGTATGAAGTATGAAGTATGAAGTATGAAGTATGAAGTATGAAGTATGAAGTATGAAGTATGAAGTATGAAGTATGAAGTATGAAGTATGAAGTATGAAGTATGAAGTATAAAGTATGAAGTATGAAGTTTGAAGTGCAAATATCAGAACCAACAATTCCATGTGCAAGAAGTTGTTACGTTCCTGGGAACAGTAACAAATTTCCTAATCATTAAATATGGTTAAAATTTAAATACTTCGTTGTTAAACAAATGCAGAAATTATGTACATATAGTATTTTAAATAATACACTGATATAAATAAATTCGTTACACGCCACTAACAATGCATCTATTTTGTATTTAAAATTGATAATCAACACTTTCTCACAAAATCGATCAAGCAGTTAATTGAAAAACAGCGAATATTGTTAAACGGCTTGACCTGAATATATTCTGCATAATAACTTAAATAAACGAATTGTATTTTAACTCTTTCAAGTTTAACAAAAAAAAATAACAATTATCATTAATTACTAAGAAGCTTTTGTTATATTTCTAACACTTACTCATGTGTAACGACAAAACCAAATCAATTGATCGACAAATTGGTTTTTATTGGTATAATTTTTATCCGGTTTTGGTTCATTGAATTGTACTATTGTCAATTTAGTTTTGGGTAGATTGTTGTAGAGTCATAGTGCTAATTTGTGCGGTAAATGTTTTTACGAATTTTTTGTTTGCCCATTTTTTAGATCAAGGATTATCGATTGTATGATGATGGATTAGAACAAATTACATTACTTTGTTCTCGTTAATTAATGATTGGAATTAAGAACATAAAGATCTTGTGTGAACTGTTAATTGTAGAAATTGGGAAATCAAATTAAGAAGTTGATTGCTTAGACCAAAAACATGTGTTAAGGACTCCTTGAAACTGATTGTATTAATCGACACATATTATACAACATTCACAAAATTTTTATTTCAATCTAATTTATTACCGTAGAGTAAAAAAAAAGTATTAGTTTCAACCTCAATACAAGAACATTATTTTACAAATTAAAGTTAATAACAATCGGATGTAAGGTTCCATTTTCATATAATTTTTTATCCAAAAGTTTGTAAAAATAACCAACTTAACTGCTTTTTTTGCATTTAAAAATCGACAGTTGAAATTAATTGCATTTTCAATTTGACTCTCGAGTCTATAGATTTTAAATTTATAATCTTTAATGAACGGAAATTGTTAAATTTACAATATTACAATAAAATACAAATAATTATTTGCTTTTAAAATTCATTGGTCTAACGATTGTTAAAGCTTAACTTTTACTTTTATGTTAGAAATTCTATGATAAAAATTAAAAAACATTAAACACCTTTTAAAAGTTTTTATGATATTATTAGGGATTCACAGTTCACACTAATAGTGAACCAGAAAATACCAAATCTTCTTTAAGAGAATCGTAGACGGGTTGGTTCTACTCTCGTAATTTTAAAAAGATCTAAGTAATTTTTTTTTTGGAAAAGACTTACTTTTAGTTGCATAACAACATGCGTTCTGAGGTATTTATAAAATTATTTTTAATTAAATGTTTGTAAATTGTACTCGAAAAGAAAAGTAGAAAAATAAATTTTCTTAATTTTTCATAAAGTTTTTAAAAAATCCTTACCTAAAAATAAAAGAATATGATAGTATTGATAGGTTAACAATTAATTTTCACCCCAGCTACTCAAAACATGCAATTATGAGTATCAGACCCAAAAATATATTAACGGAAAAGTTTTAGAAAAACCATGTGAAAAAATTGTTCAATAAAAATTAGTTTTAGGCTTAATCGTACTTCCATGCAAAATGAAATAACGTTTATGAAATATGAAATAACGTAAAAGGCACCTGATTGACTTTTCACCTCTTTTTAGGTAGAAAAGCCAGCAGGTACCAATGTGAAATTTTAATGTGCTGTGGAGAAATTAGTCAAGATTAATTGGTAGACATTTTTTTTCCAATATCTTTATTCATTCAATAGTGCTGCCGAGCTTATGAAAATCAGAAAATCGAAAAATTTTTAAACCCAATTATCTCGAAACTACACTTTTGCGGATACGTTGTTTCATTATTAAAGCGACGATTTGTTTATTCTAAATTAAAATTATAAATTTTCATAAATTTTAAAATAAAAATATGTGGAACAAGCAACCTTCGACAAAATATTTATTATTTTTTCCAAATTATTGTGTAGCTATGACAACAAATGATAACAACTATTTTAATTGGATAATGAAATTTTGAATTTAAGGGTTGCTTTGATAAAAATTTTTATTTTTAATAGAATTTAAACAAATACGAATGCTTTTTATTTTTTTGGACGTAGCTATGACAACAAAATAAATAGTTGAAAAGTGATACTTTAAAGCCGCAAATCACAGCAATAAAGTAACACTTTAATATGTAGGCGAATAAAAAAGTTTTTATGATATTATTAGGGATTCACAGTTCACACTAGTAGTGAACCAGAAAATACCAAATCTTCTTTAAGAGAATCGTAAATGGGTTGGTTCTACTCTCGTAATTTTAAAAAGATCTAATTATTTTTTTTTCTGGAAAAGCCTTAGGTTGCATAACAACATGCATTCTGAGGTATTTATAAAATTATTTTTAATTAAATGTTTGTAAATTGTACTCGAAAAGAAAAGTTTCTAAAATTTTTTATAAAGTTTTTAAAAAATCCTTACCTAAAAATAAAAAAATATGATAGTATTGATAGGTAAACAATTAATTTTCACCCCAGCTGCTCAAAACATGCAATCATGAGTATCAGACCCAAAAATATATTAACAGAAAAGTTTTAGAAAAACCATGTGAAAAAATTGTAAAAATAAATTTTGAGTTTTATATTCCGCTGGTTCGATCACGAACTGCATCACCGTACCGTTCATCCATAGGTCATGGGTTCATAGACGGCTCGAAAGACCAAAATGATGTTTTTTTCTGATGTTACAATTGACTGTATGTTTTTAGATGGTCTAAATCAGATCATGATATCGTGTGATCAAACCCAACAATCAGTACTCACTTGTCAAGAAAAAAAATGGCCGTATCTATTTTTACAAAAACTACAATATAGTAAATAGATTAAAATTTACCAAATATAGCTTTTACAGTCATTTTAGGATGTGAGCTCCTTTTCATAAAATTTATATTTTGATAATGGCATCGAATTAGAAACCTTAAATTCTATTAATTTATAGTCTTATATACCTTTAACTAACATTTTGTTTCCTTGAAAAATAATCAAATTATATTCTTCTAATTAAAAGCAAAAACAATTGGTCGAAAAATAAATTTAATTTAATTTAACTATTTAAAATTTAAAACGCTGCTTATACTACACTTCTTTACTCTGATCTTCTAGAACGAGTAACTTTAAAAATCTATAACACTCCCCAATACAGGAGTGAAAATATAAATATATCGTTCTTGCTTCTAAATTAAAATAAATATTTTTTTGCAATTACTCACATATTTAATTTTGCTTCAAATTTGATGCTTTCCAACTTAAAAAATAAATAATTTTTCTGAATGTTTTGTTCAATTATGCAAGTATTGTTGTAAAAATAAGTTAAAAGGTTGATGAAAAGTACTAATTTTCTTCTTTTGCAAATGGAATGAAAGAAAATAAAAATATAATCTACTCCAAAGGAGGGAAATTGAAAAAATACAAATTTTTCTTTTGCGAGGCAGAACGGTATAAAAATCATAAAAATTTTAATTTGTGAATACTATTTTGATTATTAGGGTTCCGTACTTTGAAAACGTAAAAATGGTACCCTATTGTCCGTTCGAATTACTGCATAATCGATTTACTCCCAAACTATAAGTGCTATCAGATTGAAATTTTCTACAGTAATTGATTGTGTTTTCCCACGCCTGCTAATAAAAAAAATTTGAAATATTTGTTTTATCTATATTTTATGGACGTAGATCAGGTGTAAAACAAAAGTTTTTAAAGGAATCTAGTTTGGTTTAGAAAAATCGAAAAAGATGGAAATATTCCAAAAAAAAAATTAAATGAATTTTCGACTGCTTAGTTTTTGAGTTATTGCCCCCACCCCCCCTCCTCTTAACTTCGAACATTACAAAAGAAACATATTAAAAAAATTCATGGTTGTAGGAATTTCAAATGTTCATTGGAGGGGGTTGAGAGTAGAAATTTCGAAAAAAAATTAATTATGATCATGTCAAGTGGGGTGTCATATGAAAAGTGCAAAACAGTTTTTTTGTAATTCTCATAAGCACAGTTTTCTACTTATTTTCGAATATGTGGAATTTTTTAATATATGATTTTTTTTTAAACTTTTTTGACACCTCCAACCTCAGTTATTTTACTCGAAATTAAAAATATTTTGTCCTCTATGATCCTCTATTATCTCTAAATGATCCCCTCTGAGGTGCTTTATAAATTTTTATACGAAATATATTTCGAATTGTTGTTTCGTTAGGTAAATTCAATCACAAATGTATGGAAATAATAATAAAAAAATATGTACTGCAATGGCAGCTTATGTTTTTCCTTATTTTATTTACAGAAAATGACACTATGCCAAAATAATAATGGAAAACAAAAATTATTTGATGTTTAGCACTACCTGTCAAATAAATAGTTAATTACCTTTCTAATATGGGAATTATATAAATTTAAACGAAACGGCTAAAAGACAATAGCAATAATTTTAAAAAGCTACAGAATCGATAAATTTAAAACTTAAACGCCATAAATGGAATTTTTATGAATAAAAAGGAATAATTTTTATGTTATATAAAAAAAGTAATAAGACTGAATCTAACAAAATATGGTGTGCAATTTATGAAATTTTTTTGCTATCCACAAAATTGTCGATCGATCTAGTTTCGAACCGATAAGAACTTTTTATTACACTTTAAAAAAGTATATAATTCTCATCAGGGCTAGCCGTAAGCCGACTTAAAACGAAACGAAAACACTACCAAAAAATTTTTTCGCTATATAAACCAAAATTGGTCACTACTCTAGCGAAGTATAAGAAAATAAAAGAAGAAAGAAGAATAAAAAAATTAATAAACAAAAACAATAAAAATAAATATAGGGTCCGCGTTGAACCCGGACCTTTCTCACATCCTACGTCGATAATGACAACGAAATTTTGTGCTGAGTATTTTGAACTTCTTTTCATTAAATCTATTTAAATTATTAAATTTATAAAAATGTATATTATAAAACAGACTGTTATTTGCACCAAAAATATCAAAAGTTTTCAACGTACATTCTTTTCAAAAAATGTCAAAAATCTATATTTTTCTATGCTGTTATGTTTCTTTTATTCTATAGAATAATTTTCTGGTTCTGATTTCTGCCGCAATATGTGTTTGATGAATTTAACTTGATTTAGGTAAAATTAATTCAATTCCGTTCCAACCAATTAATTCTAATAAAGATTTAATCTTATAATTAAAAGCCTTATTATAAATACCGTTTACCAACTTCACTATTTAATGTATAATGTATAAATTATTCCTAAAAGAATCGAATGTTCTATGTAGCTTTTGAAATTCTAACTTTTTGTGACATAGTTGAAAATCAGAAGAAAATTTAAAACAAAAATTACCATTCAATATTTTATTGAAAAATAATGTAATTCCATTCAAAAACAAACAAACATATTGAGAAAAAAGATATTCATTCCTTCTTAAAAAAAAATTAAAACAAATGGTACAACAATCAAAAACAGAATATAGAAAAAAATGAATGAAAAAAGAAAACATCAACAAAAAGTATAAAAAAACGGAATAGAATCGAAATGATAATAATTTGAACGAAACAGGAAAATACAGTAGCAATAACTTTAAAAACCTACATCATCGATCAATTTAAAGTTCTTAAAACGAAATTTTTATTATTTTTATGTATTTATGAATAAAAAACAATAATTTTAGTTTATTAGGGATTTTTTGAGTTCAATTAAACTCAAGTAAGTAAAGAAGTAACTGGAATATTTTCAATTCAAAGATATGGTTGGAAGTTTCTCGTGTTTCGGATGAAATCGAACCTTCCTCCTCAATAATTTTAATGTTATTTAATTTAAAAAAAATAAAAAAAACAATAAACAAATTCATTACGCCAGGATTTGAACTTGCAACCAATAGAAATTGAGATTTTGTTTGTCCAGGTTTTTTAGATGATTTAGCACTCTTGCTTATTTATGGTAGGCATTTTTGGTTATACATGTAATCAAAATTAGTTAAATAAGATAAAACTGGCCAGTGTAAATCGACAAAACGCTAGCAATCCCAGATTTTCCACACAAAACAAAAATATTCAAAAAGTATACATAGTCCCTGGGCCGGCGCCGATTTCTTGTGATGATTACTACATATTTTATACTTCGTGAGCCGCTTGTTCTGCAATTTTTCTCAACTCGGCCGCTTTTGCGTTCGGCAAGCTCCGAAAAATGCCGATTGCGCGCGATCTTGTAAATTTGCTACCACATTTTTTTTTGTTTTAGCTGTGGGGGTTGGAAATTTGTTTTAGAACACTTACTTTCGAATCCGACAACTGGCATTTTGGTATTTTGGGTTGTCGGTCTAGACAATAACAGACAAATTTTTGTCGGAAATTTCCAACCCCCACAGTTAGAAAAAAACAAATATTTACAAGAACCCGGGCAATCGGCATTTTTCGAAGCTTGCCGAACGCAAAAGCGGTCGATTCGAGAAAAATCGCAGAACAAATGTTTTCGGGCTCGTCAAGGACAGGCGGCTCACGAAGTATAAAATATGCGGTAATCATCACATGAAATCGGCGCCGGCCCAGGGACTAATAGTTATTAACTAAGTAAAAATTCCTGTTGATCCAATTTAGCTCAAAGTTCAGCATATTGCATATTTTGGTTTTCGCTTTAAGTTTTTACTCGCCAATATTTGTGACACTTCATTTCTATGGATCTCAAAAAGCATAAGTTAACTTCTTACTTATTTTTCAAGTGTTTATCGATAATCTTTTGTATCCTTCAGGCAGAACTTTATTCAATCAAATAAATTATGATACTGTGAAAATATAGAGTTGAATAATAAGAAACTGGTCAGCTTTTTAGCGATATTTGTTTACCTCCATACTTGAAACATCAAACCTCCATTTCTGATAACCGATTTTGATAAAATTGGATATATTTCTTTTAAGGATAATTTTCTACAGTTCTGCGTCATAACTTCCGGTTTGTCGATTTTGGGAAAAAATAATTTTACATATTTTACACAACAAAACTGTATCAGTTGTGGCATTACATTCTTCGTTAATTAATCAACTTTGATGAAATTTTGATAAAATATGTAGATCATTACGATAATCAACTGATTTTCATTGGTATTAAAGATTGATATTTACGATTTTGATTGATATTTTATGTAAAATTTATTGTGTAATAGGAATTACAATATGTGTCACAGCAACACAAAAAAACCTTTTGAGACCCAGGTCCCACAACAACATGCGTTCTAAGGTACTTATCGACGCAAATTTGTTTATTTGTTTTTTTTATCATTTTTTTTTAAAGAATGGATACTATACTTTTGATACTAAATACAAAAATTCTATCACATAACAAAATATGCAAGTGAATTTTTCAAAGAAATTTGCAGGAAGAAAACAAAAATTGACCTGCCTATTATCCAGATAGTGGCATATTGCTTGATCATGTGACATACTGTCTTTTTCTATAATTAAAGCTAAGATTTAGAGTTATATGAAGGCTGATTTATTTGAGCAAGCAATAGCGTGCCATCAACAAGGAATACTAAAGAGAACTAAGAGAATATTCCTATAGGCTTTTTTAAGACACTGAATCTAAACTTTTGGTTTGCTGTTTTCGGTAAAATTATTTGTTGTTCTTTTATTGTGGCAACAATTCTAAAGTTATGGCTATGTGAAATATATGACAACATTGACAAACAAATGTAAATCTAGCATTTTTAGTGCACTTGTGTCTAATCGGGTTTTTTTAAACTTTTGCGAATAAAACGTATTCGTTTCGACGAAATTTAAAAATTCTCTGTAGTTTAATCAGTAGTATAATTAACATCGATTGAAATAATGATTTATGATAATTTAAAAGTTCCAACAAAAATTCACATTTTTATGTTTCGAAATTTTATTTTGGAATTTTAATTCATACAGAAAGGATACATAATTTTTAATAAACGATTAAGTTATCATTAAGTATTAAATATGCATGTATGAGACATTATTATCTTATTATAATTTCCACGCTATGAACATAAATTTCTTTTCTAAGAATTAATTACTAATTAGCTTCATTTTAGAAGATGAACACAATTAAAATAATTTTTGTTTCGTTTATGAGGGATCTAGGGGGGGTCAAGATCTAACGCAAAATCATATTATTAATTTATATTCTGACCCCACATATTACAATTGTGTTTGTTACTATATATTTAAGACATATAATACATATACTATATCTGTCACGCTAAGTGAAAGCGCTATACAAAATTAATAAAGTCACCACATATGAAATTTTTTCATCAAAATTTAAATCTTTAATGTACCGGATATGTTTAGTAATTAATATCCATGAATAAAACAACACAAACTCAATTTTTAGTTTTAGTATAGTTTACTATAAAATAACTATGCATTATATAATTTGATAACAGAAACAAAATAAACAAAAATTCGGTTAATCATTTAAATTTTTTAATTATTTTTGTCACATAAACAACGAAATGGGCTTTTGTCTTTCTCTTAGGTTCCAAAATCAACGATTTGTTTGTTTTTTGTAATATGATGCATGGACAGATTAGTTTTTATTGATTTGAAATTTTTTATTAATTTTCTCTACTATTGGTATACAAGCTAACGGGAGATATCATATACTTACCACTGGTAAAATCAGTGAGATTTTACTAGCCAGGGAGATAGGGATGTTGTTTAAAAAATTACGGTTTTCCACTCCAAGTAAAACCTTCTATCCTCAGGCCAAAAGGTTTGCTATGCTAGTCTTAGAATGAGACCCAACTCAAGGACACACTAATTCGAACAGCGCTTCGCTCACAGTAATATTTATCACAAATAACAGAAATAACCAACACAATCAAGCTGTTTTAGACCATACACAAATAACATATACACTATCTACCATGGGGCATCACAACACATACAAAGAACAAATACAAGTTAAACAAGTAACATTTGACAAGTAAAAAAATAACACAACAATACATGAAATTGGTTTAACTACATTTAATTGTTACATAAGTATAACGGGCGCTTCTCTCAACCAACTTCATTCGCTGCATTCGTTCTCATGACGAGGTTGGAAAAATCGCATTTCGATGGTTTTGTCAGTGCAGTCCTAACAAAATGATTACAGTAATACAAAAAGCAACAAACAGAAAAATACAAAACGCAAAATTAAAGAACAACGAAAAAGTTGTTTACAATTTGTTCCCAAATATTATGAACAAATTGTAGAATTTGAAAGTTCCACATCATTCAATTTTGTTGGATCAAACTCTTTAAGACAAATAAACCTTAAGCACAAAATTTCTAGACAATGCACAAAAATCCCTGTATTTAATGCCTGAGAGAAATGCTGCTCATACTTTACCCTCTAAATACAATAAACTCCACTGCTGTCTTTTGAAAACATATATAAACTTCTTCCACTATGCATGTCATGTTTGATTATATATGAGTATTGTATCACAAAAGCAGATATATTACCGAAGGCTCTCGGAAGGCTACAAAGGGTAGCTGATTATTTTTCAAGCAAAACACTCTATTATTAATAAATTTAAAAAAGTAGGCTGTCCCGGACCACCCGGCGTATGTAAAACATAAAAGCTGATCGTAGTATTTATAAACAATTCTTTTTAATTTTTACAAAACCCACACACACACACACATGCAGATGACATAACCATAGTTGTAGTAGACAAAAACCGCGCGGACATTACTAATAACTGCAACCAGACCATAACCAGGGTTAGAACATGGCTTAACAATAAAGGACGAGAATTGGCCGATCACAAATTGGAATTCGAACTATTGAAGAAAAGCAGAAAAGTGGTGGAAATTATCGATATACAGGTTGGTGGACAGTTCATAACATCTGACCAGCATGATGAGACTCTGAATGCTACTGTGAGTAGAATGCCGATCGATATTGCAGAAAAAGAGGAATCAGCTCTGGATATAGCAACATAAAATGAAAGTAACCAACGAACACGCGACGACTTCATAAAAGACAGTCATATAGAATGGCAAGAAAAATGGGAAGCTTGCGCCGACGGACGATGGCGTTTGTGATGATCCCAACGAACGATGGCATTTGTGATGATCCTTGAATTAAAAGCATAGACTGCAACCATCACTTTGACGGTCATCCCTCTCACGGATGTTTCCGTGACTATTTATTTAAGGATAAGCACGTAACAGACCCAAAATGTCTCTACTGTGAAGGAAAGGCTGAGAGCACGTGCTAGTTAAATGCAGAAGAATTGCAAACGAACGAAAAATCATGAGAGATTAAATCACTTCGCAATCCGTATTGTCTAATGCAATTTATGCGGAGCTCAAAAGACAACTGGAACATAGCGAATGAGATAATCACAAGTATGTGACAATACGAACGAAGAGCAACAATGATCAACACCATACTGAAAACCCATGACAACACAACATTATAATACAAGCAAGAGTACTATACTCAACCCCTACCCTGCTCAGGAATCCGTTAATTGGTGCTATCACAAGGACACAAAAGGATCACGAGCAAGGAGATTGAAATATGAAATGTTCCATCTTCCTACGTAAAAAAAAACATACACACACGAATAAGTTTCAAAGCCCAATTATCGAAATTTGTATTTTTTTTTGTATATTAGACCAACACAGAATTATGAATAAAATCCAGATTTTGAATAGTATTTGTTATTTTTTTAAACAAATTGTGTAACTATGACAACAAAAACTAAATATTTTGATTAGATTATGAAATATTGAATTGTTGTATAACTATGACAACAAAAAAAAAACAAATATTTTGATAGGATTATGAAATTATAAATTGGAAGGTTGCTTTGATAAAAAAAATTTTTTATATGCACATGTAAATGTATTTTTCCTTTTTTGGAAAAAAAAATATTGCTACGCTGATGCATAGGCTGACTTCACCACAGATCTAGAAACATAGTGTTCTGGGTATTTAATGAGCTAATATCTATCAAATATTTTAATTAAAAGCTAACCAATGATGAACATTTCGCGTAGTTCTAATTATAAAAATATTAAAGAAAGCAGTAGTATCCCAACAAACATAAATTCTGTTGTACGAAAATAAGTAAAAAAAAATTTTACAGGAAGTAACAAGCTGGAAGTTGTGATGCAGAGCTGTTGTGAACCATACTAAATGTTTATGTACCAAGTTCCATACAATTCGATTATCAGATACAGATGTTATTGAGTTTCCAAAAAATAGGTGCTCGGAGGACCCCATACCACTTGTTCACTATCGCTAAAAAACTGATCAGTTCCTTGCTCTTTGAATACATATTTGCATCTTTTTAAAAGTGTCATCAAAATTCAATCACGGACGAATTTTGTATGCTCGCAAAAAACATTGAAAAATGGTGACACCATAAACAGGTGTTCATGACGCCCCCATCATTTATCCCAATATTGTCCAAAAACTAATCTGTTTCTTGTCATTTAAGTCTCCATCTTTTTTCAAATTGTTATTAAAATTGATTAACGAATGAAGTCTGTATGCTCCCAACAAACTTTAAAAACAAAGTGTGAAAAGTCAGCAGTTGTATGGTAGGTCCCCCGCCACTTTGATCAATGTGTTTCAAAAGATGATAATTATCTTTTCACACTAATTGGAACCTTTTCCACAAGTTTCATCATAATCACTTCATTATTGTAGGCTGTAGTGTGCATAAGGACACTGAAAAAACTTAAAAAAAAAGTACAAGTGGAAGTAAAAAACCGGAAGTAGGGATGCAAAACTGTTGTGAACTGTACTAAATGCTTATGTACCAAGTTTCATCCAATTAGATTATCAGGTACAGATGTTATTGAGCTTTCAAAAAAACATGTGCTCGGGTGACCCCCCCACAACTTTGTTCACTATCGCTCGAAAATCAATCAGTTCCTTGCCATACATATTTGCATCTTTTTCTAAAGTTTCGTCAAAAACGAATGTTTTATGCTCCCAACAAACATAAAAAACATAGTGGAAAAAAATCACTTGTATGGTGGACCCTCCAACCCTTTATCCAATGTACTCCAAAAGCTGATAAAATCTTTCTCATGTTATTTGAAAGCTTTTACCAACGTTTCATGACAATCGATCGGTAATTTTAGGCGACAGTAGGGATAAACACCTGAAAAAAAAATTTAGCCGGAAGTGACAAACCGGAAGTTGGAATGCAGAAATATTGGAAACAGTACTAAAACCTTATATACCAAGTTTCCATAGATCATAAGCCGGAATTAGAAGTTATTCAAGATTTAAACTTAGAGGGGTTCGGGGGTCATTCCATGTCAATTCAACACAAAAAAGGACCATTTTTATCTTCACCATCTCAGATTTTCTTGAAATTTGGCACAGGTGTACTATTGGTATAGATTTGAAAAAATATAAAATTTTACTGAAATATGTCAACTCGTTTTTGATTTACAGAGCTGTAAAGTTCTCACAAATAGGCCCAAAAACCGGGAACGTCATTTTTTTAAATTGTTGTAGAACCTTTCCTAATTGCACTAGAGACCTGGGATTGGTGACATTTTACAGCGTTTTTAATGCCCTTTAATATGATATGAAACACTTTATGGTTAAGATAAAAAAAAAAATTCTTAAAACTTAATTTAAAATTTAAATTTTAATTTTTCCAAAAAGTACATATTTAAAAATTTTAAAATTAATTCCATGAATAGTTAGTATTGTTATAAATCACAGGGCAAAATATAAATTTGGGATGATAATGGCTTCATTGTTAACAAAATTGAAGACTAAAGCTCCTTTTGATGAAAAATAATAAATTTACTAATAATAGTAATAGTGAATCTTAATTGGGCTATTATTTTGAAAACGTACATTTTTTTGTTGATTTTTAAATTTTTGATTTTTAAAAAATCTGAAATTTTGATATATTGTTGGCATTGACAAAAGGAAAAAAGTAATTTCTGCTTTTATTTTTTGTGTACTCTGAATCGGAGTTATGCGCGGTTGAATTTTGAGGCTTTTTCACGTAGTTTTTGGTAATGGTGGCAATGTTTTGTGAATAGGTGCCACAAATTTCATCCGACTTACGTATATTTTTGCAAGTAAAAAGCAAAATAATTGAATAACTGAAATAAGTAAGTTTAAAATTAATAACTTTTCTCTTTTCCGCTAGGCGGCGCGTAAAACCTTTGTTTACTTCAAAGCTCATATCTCAAAAAGTAGGCTTTTTTTTTTTTGTTTTTCACAAATTTTAAAGTAAACATATGCAGCTATGAAATTGAGAAATAAAAAGTCAGCAATTCAATATGGATTTTTTCTTACGATTTTTTAAAGTTTGGTATATGAAAAATTCACATGTGTTTTTTTATTAAGTTAATAATCCTGTACTAAATGTGGATCTAATAAATTAAACATTTCATATTTTAACACCTGCAATAAATTTGAACCATTTTCTGTGCGGTTAAATGGTTAAAAACTTATTAAAAATTAATTTAAGTTAAGTGGTAAAATAAAGGAATTTAAATTATTAAAAGGGTGTGTAAAATGTTTATTCATTTTAAAAAATGTCTATTCAGCCCCTTTTTACTAATTAAAATATCATTAGAGGCTCATAATTTTAACATTTAAAATTTCTAATGACGCCCACAAACGGTTTTTGACCAAATTATACTTGCATCCAATCAAAATATATTAAATTGTACCTACCTAATTTTACCTGATTCTACCTATGTCAAAACTATTTCAAGGGTGTATATATATATATATATATATTGATTGGATTGCCTTATAATCAATTATATTTCAAAATATTTAGAAGACATAACGTTTAGAAAAGATAATAATAGAAATGCCTTTCAAATTGTGCTGTAACTTGTACGGTCTCAAAAATCATCAGCGGACATCAAAAAATGTGAAACTGGTCACACCTGTTATTCAAAAAGCTGCGACCCTAAATTTTACTTTGCGTGATGACCAGTTTATATGTGAAACATGTCGCACTTATATCTATAAAAATAAGGTAAATTTAATTATTTTATTAAAATGAATAAAAATTCATATGCAACTAATATTTTCTATACAGCAGCTTTCATGTTCGGAAACTATCGATAGTGAAATTATTTCTATAAATCAGGATGTTGAAAATGTTCCAACGAACGAAAATATTCAAATACCTCCAGCATATTTAGATCCATCACCAGTTTCGGTTGATACTATATCTCCACCAGTTCCTGAACTACTTAATGACATTTTAGAAGATAATAACAATGTTCTTGGAAGGTTAGCCGAATCTCCTATCAAACAAAATCATATTACAACAGGAAGTTATAAAAAAATTGCAAGTGTCACATCGGCAATAAGTCAAAGAATATTTCAAGTAGATTCAGTTAAAGTGTTATCACCAAACGAGGAATGTGAATATACATCATGGCTTATGAACCTTAAAAAAGAGTTTAAAGATGCCAGCTGTAAATCAAAACAAGTGTTTTTGTTGACAACTCTACCACGTAAATTTTGGTCAAATCAACGTATCCAGGATGAATTTAATGCATCAAGACGACTGGTAGAATTCGCCATGGATCTGTTGGAAACAGTAGGTCCTTACAGTTGGCCTCAAAGCAAACAAGTGCACAGATTATCACAAAATATAGTAAAACAAATTCAAACATACTTCTTATCATAGGAAATTAGTAGAACAATACCTGGCCTTAAAGATGTTGTTACTATTACAGAAGGATCGACAAAAATTAAGAAATCAAAGCGATTGGTGTTATGGACCCTCACCGACATCTACGAAATGTTCTTGGAAGAAAACAAAGAACTCAAGGATTCCACTGTTTTTTACCGGATAACACTACACCCGATAAAATAATTGCCAAAATGTTTTCTTTTTCTGATGATCATAAATATTTCAATTTAAAGGCAAAAAAAAATATATAAATTAATTTTTTAATGTATTTATTTATAATATTGATTAAATTATAATGTTTATAGGAAAAATATTTTTTTAATGTTTTTTTCTAATGTTAGTGTTGGTGATGTTGAAATTATAACAAAATCTTCGATCATTGGGATCTCCAATTCTTATTCTGAATAAAAACCTGTTTCTCAATCAGAAATACACAAAAAATGGTTCAAATTTATTGCAGGTGTTAAAATATGAAATGTTTAATTTATTAGATCCACATTTAGTACAGGATTATTAACTTAATAAAAAAACACATGTGAATTTTTCATATACCAAACTTTAAAAAATCGTAAGAAAAAATCCATATTGAATTGCTGACTTTTTATTTCTCAATTTCATAGCTGCATATGTTTACTTTAAAATTTGTGAAAAACAAAAAAAAAAAAGCCTACTTTTTGAGATATGAGCTTTGAAGTAAACCAAGGTTTTACGCGCCGCCTATCGGAAAAGAGAAAAGTTATTAATTTTAAACTTACTTATTTCAATTATTCAATTATTTTCCTTTTTACTTGCAAAAATTTACGTAAGTCGGATGAAATTTGTGGTACCTATTCACAAAACATTGCCACCATTACCAAAAACTACGTGAAAAAGCCTCAAAATTCAACCGCGCATAACTCCGATTCAGAGTACACAAAAAATAAAAGCAGAAATTACTTTTTTCCTTTCGTCAATACCAACAAAATATCAAAATTTCAGATTTTTAAAAAATAGTTGTTTTTTTTTCGATGTACGTTTTCAAAATAATAGCCCAATTAATAATTATGTTTTATATTATTGATACTGTAATTATTTTAGATTACAAATTATAATAATTTTTGTATTTATTATAACACAAAATTTAAATAATTATGTATTTATAATTAATTATACTACATAATTTATAAAAAATAAATTATTTTTATGAAATAATGCAACAAAAAAAAATTATAATACAAAAACAATTCAATATAAAATCAAATTTGTTCAACTTAACAGTTTTCTATATCAGCATGTTTAAGTTGGTTTTAACAAATTCCTTCCCTGTTTGAACGTGTTACGATAATCTATCGAAAAACTTAAATTGGAGGACGTATCAGGCTACATTACTGTCGTTTACGAAGCAAACTGAATGATGAAAAAATGATGAACTTGATGAGGTAAAAATAACTTTTCTACATCCAGCTGGGCCATCTAAATCCTTTTCGTATCCAAGGAGCGCTGACATTCTGTGGGTCTCAGTAACGGATGTTTTGATGAAAGTTAACCCTGTGACTCCTACTGGAAGAACCTATGTTCTATTAGAAACTGATATATGCCGAACAAATGAAGCCTTTTCAAATAATTAGTAAACTTAAAATAGTTACAGATTTATTTAATAGTAAGTTTAGACTTTTTTAAAGGAATTTCATTCATGTCATAGTTTATGTTTATTTTCTTGAAAATGTCAATATTTACATTGTTGTATTAATGAACATGAATACCAGAATTGAATTGATGGGAATGGTTTTAATCTTTAATTTTTTTAACAATGAAGCCATTATCATCCCAAATTTATATTTTGCCCTGTTATTTATAACAATACTAACTATTCATAGAATTAATTTTAAAATTTTTAAATATGTACTTTTTGAAAAAATTAAAATTTAAATTTTAAATTAAGTTTTAAGAATTTTTTATTATCTTAACCATAAAGTGTTTCATATCATATTAAAGGGCATTAAAACGCCGTAAAAACGCTGTAAAATGTCACCAATCTCAGGTCTCTAGTGCAATTAGGAAAGATTCTACAGCAATTTAAAAAAATGGTGTTTCCGGTTTTTGGGCCTATTTGTGAGAACTTTACAGCTCTGTAAATCAAAAACGAGTTGACATATCTCTTTAAAATTTTATATTTTTCCAAGTCTATACCAATAGTACACCTGTGCCAAATTTCAAGAAAATCCGAGATGGTGATGTTCAGACCCTGTGTTGATTTGATGTGGAATGACCCTCGGGAGACCCCCGCTATTTTGTCCAAATTTGAAATGAAACCAGATCTACCATTTTCAAGTGAACCTGTATGATTTGCCAAAGTTTCATCGCGATCCTATGCAGACATTTTCGAGTTTACCTGGATCATATAAGAAAGTTTCATCAAGATTCTATACGGTTTTGTCAGCTCAGGTTTTAAGGTTTTGTTTTTTGTTTTGAAGGTAGAGTTTTACAAATTTTGCAATAGCAAGACATTGGTAGTAAGGTAGGAAAGGAGCGATATCAGATTGATGGCTTTTTGTTTCGGAAGGGCTCTTCTACAGGATTTTAAAATTTTGCTGGAGCATTAGTTTGTTTTGTGGGGATACATTTTTTTTATCGTGATGGTATAAAAAGGGTACAGAGATATAAAGTTTTGGAATGTTCTTTTAAAGTCTTGATGAAGGATTTTTGATGTTGCAAAAAATGATTAAGTACTTTTTCAAAGAAATGATAAGAAAAAGACATCAAAGAAAACGATCGATAGAAGTTGTTTAAGTCGAGTAAACTTTTGACATTGAAAAGAAAAACATCGGCAGTGCGTATGAAGTATGCTTTAAATATATATTTTTAGGAGGTTGTAAATGTTGAAAAGACTATAGGCACTACATCGAAGATGGAACGGAGGAGATAGAATTACTAGAAATCTTTTGTTAGATTCTAGTGTAATAAAGGATTTAGACAGTTGGCTAGCTTGCCATTAGAATAGAGACAAAAGTCCGTGCGGCAAGATGTCCGCTAGAAATAGGTAGATTTCGAGATCAGACAGTTTTGTGTACAAGTAGAATCTGATGTATCAGATTAGTTTAAACAAAAGAAACTAATTACAAACAAATATCGAACAAATTTTAAAAAGAAAATTAGCTACATAAGAGCAAAACTACATCTATCCAATTTTGCAACAAACAAATATCAAATCTACCACAGAACATATGTGTGACAATGTATGACACTATATAAAAAAACACACGGCAAACCTACTCGTCGTTACCTACCTACTCATGTCGTTAAATTACTGCAAAATATCAAAATAGTTTATTTCAAAGAAAAAAAATTAATTTCTTCTATTCAAATCTTTTTATTTTTTTTTATTGACTGTTACAAGGTTTATTCAAATTGTTGTTGTTAAGGTTTTTGCAATTGTTGCAAGCTTTTTTGTTGAAGCCGACAAGTCGAGAACCTTTAATTGCAGAGGTTTATATTTATAAGAAACGGATTAAAATGTTTCCACAGATTCTAAATTTATGAAGTTTTTAAAAATATTAGAATCCGAACGGCCGTTATAACGGTTTTAAAAAACCAATTTTTTTCTAGTATAACGCCTCTAGCTTCTTAACCATGTGTTGGATTTTGCTGATTTACGAACTTTTCTAGGATATTCATAAAACACACATTTTTAAAAAAAGTTTTTTGATCTGGCTTCACAAATGCGACCGTTAGAGTGCCGGTTGATTGAAACGCATTTTGTGTTTTACAAGCTTATTTGTTGGAACCGCTCACTCAGAAACCTCCAACTGCAGAAGTCTAGTTTTTGGAAGAAATTGATCAAAATGGTTTTAAAGATTCTAAATTTATGAAGTTTTTAAAAATATTGGTATCCACACGGCCGTTATACCGGTTTTAAATAATCAATTTTTTTTATGATAATTAAAGTTTATGATACGTCGGAAATGGTTGAAAACATCGAGGCATACTTTGCTAAGACGAACCGGATATTCGAATGGACAACGTTAACCTCTTTAGAGATTCTCTGTTTAAGTCGATTGTCTAAGTCGGTGGTCATCTAGATTTTTTTTTTGGGTATACTAAGTAGTCCTTCTCGGCTTCCTCATAATTCAACATTTTGTTATTGTTCGTTTATTTGGATTGTGCTTTGGAGAAAATTTTTGGTCGTTTGGCTAATTTTGGTGGCATGGCCGAGTTAGTTTTGAGTCAAAGTGAGTAAAGACCAATCACCTAGTGAGAAGTTGCTAGGAAATGGATAACACGATTCGCTAGACTAGAATTAGATTTAACAAAACAACTCGGTTTAATGTAAAACAGCACAATGCATTAGGTTTAATCTTTAAAGTTTCAAAAATATCGGGACCAAGCTAACGGACATAACATAAGATGCGATTTTTATCGGCCTTAAAATAAAAAAGTTTTATCACAAGAAACTCACAAGTTCAATACAATATTTTATTCATGTAACAGTTAACAAGAAAGTTTTTTTTAATATTTCAAGACAAGTGCAATTAAAATGCAATGTTACACTCAAATTATTGGAGCACCACCATCACAACATCAATAAAATACAACGAAATTTTATTAATTAAATTAATTTAAAAAATTTCGTTGACTTAACAGCGGTCGACATTAGTTTTTAGTATCTACATAAAAAAGACATTAATATAACAAAAATTTCGTCATTACGATGTGCTACGAATACAACATCATTTCATCTGTTACGTAAATTTTTGTCTCATTGAATAATTTCCCGAGGTGTAGTTTAATCATTTTTATAGCAAACTAAAATAAATTACTTGGAAATATACCTACTGCTCGTAATTAATCATAATCCATTTAATTAAAGATTATAATCTTTGGTTTATATCAAGATATCTTGATATAAAATTATTTAACAATTTATTGAGATATTTGTGAAATAGAGACATATATACGGTAATTTAGAGACAACAATTATAAAAAGTTATGTAAAGATGCTACTAAATAAATATCACTCGAAATTGAAGCAGAGAACGGAGGAGAAAGTTTGTTGAACGCAGTTTAACATCACAAAGTCAGAGCTAGTTTGCTTTTTGAAAACTTATAATAACTAGTTCATTCGTCTTTAATTGATTAGCACACATTGAATTAGTTTAAAAAAGGAGTGCTTTAAAAGTTAATGACATCTGCCACTAGTAAGATTCAGTCATAAAGTCCCTCGTAAACGCTCTCAGCAGTCAACATAAAAGATAAAAAATATGAAATTTTCAAAATGGTGACTTTTTAAATTTGTTGTGCAATATTGTAATTTAGTTCAACTCATTTCGAACAAGTGGCTGCCGATATATGAATAATCGACCACTCTATCAGAAAAGGGTTCAATGTTTTTGCAAATAATATTTTTGGTAAAAAGAATATAAAATGATTGTAGATAAGAAACAAAATCACTACTTTTGGTGTGGTTAGGCATTTTTCCCTTGACACTTTTATTAATACACATTTTGTGAAAATAATCAATCGCTATTTAATCTAACATTTAAACTGATAATATATTTTAAAATAATGTAGTAGGGATTACAATATGCATCACAACAAATACACATAAAGGTCTTTTCAAATCTAGCTTCCATAACTTAGATGTAGATTCACAGGAAATACTAACATCTTGTCGTATAAATTTAAATATTAAAACGTGAGTTGTGAGATAAGAGAGATATGCTCGTTGCTCAATATGCTATTATGTTCATGATTGGAAGTTGTTTTCTTTCTCGACTAGTTGTAAAACATTTTTGTAAGTTGTATGATTTGTTTTGGTTCAGTCATTTAACTTTATTCTGATTTTGTGACAGAAAAACCAATTGTTAAAATTAGGTTGTCATATCTAGAGATGTGACGATATTTAGGTAGCAGCTACTTTTTCACTGTTACTCAAAAGTAGCAATCACTGCCTGTTACTAAATATTTAAAGTAGCAGCTCCTATTATTTTGTTCGCTGTGAATTTTTGAAACTAAAAGTAAAGTAAAGTATTTTAAAGTAAAAATACAACAAGAACAGGAAAATAAAATCACTTTGATTTCTAAAAGTAACAGTTCCTATTATTTGGTCGCTGTGATTCAGACTGCTACTTTAGTATTTTTTTCTTTTAAAATAAAAATACGAACAAGAAAAGAACAGGAAAATAAAATCACTGTGATTTCTAAAAGTAACAGTTCCTATTATTTGGTCGCTGTGATTTAGACTGCTACCTGATACTTTAGTATTTTTTCCTTTTAAAATAAAAATACGAATAAGAAAAGAACAGAAAAATAAAATCACTGTGATTTCTAAAAGTAACAGTTCCTATTATTTGGTCGCTGTGATTTAGACTGCTACCTGCTACTTTAGTATTTTTTTCTTTTAAAATAAAAATACGAACAAGGAACAGGAAAATAAAAAAATCGCTGTGATTTCTTTGATATCACTAAAAACATTGATATTTAAGTAGCAGTGATTTTTTGTTTTTGTTCGTATTTTTTTATTTGAAAGGAAAAAATTGCATTTGAATTAGTTTATATTTTAATTAATAGAATAATGACATTAAAAATACATTGAATGAACTTTATTTTCTTTAAAGATATTTAATACATACAAAAACGTTATTTGATAATATTACATACTTGACTTTGGACTTTTTTCTTTATTTTTTAAAAATCACACCTGTTACTAAAGTCGCTGTTATTTTTCACAGTGATTTGAAAGTAGCAGTAACAGTTTGTAACAGTGACTGAAAAGTAGCAGTTTTGCCCATCTCTAGTCATATCTAAAACATTCTCCTAGGATAAAAATACATTTAATGGACGATAAAATCCCCGGTGGAAACACCATTGGATAAATGGTTAGTATTAATTCCAAAAAAAAAATTTTTTAATATTCGTTTAGATTAATAATTCTGTGTAACGATGACAAATACCCCGCAACGGCGACCAAAAAAAATCGAAAAATCACCCTTATTGTCTTAGCAAAAGTTCACTAAAAGATACATATAACGTTTTTTTGTCATACTACAGACGACCTTAGATGAACGACAAACTCCTGTTTCTGGTGCGACCACCCTTTTGAGAATCACCCTCACAAAAATACATAAACAATTAAAAGAAGATACAAACAATGCCGCTCTCGTTAACATCAAGCTCAAACAATGTTTTATATCAACACGATTGAAACCGACAAAACTCCAACCAGCACGTAATCACATATTAAGTTACCAGAAAAGACAACCGTAAACAGCTTAATACTACCAACAACCTAAAAGTAATTATTCAAACAAAAAAATTGGAACAATTACCACCACTTAGCTCTAAGAGGATAAAGTGTTGTGCGTGAAGTGAAGTGATGTGATACACATAAAATAGGGAAAAGTTTAATGGGCTCGCTACAACTAATTTTATTTGACTTTTTTAAATTATTTCAAATGATTTATAGTCCAGTAACTTTGTCGCCTGAGTGTATGGAGTAGTATGCGTCAAATCCGGTAGTTCTGATTTTTGGAAAACGCATTCGCACTAGTTATACACACCATTTTTTGTAACAAATGCATAAAATTTTTAAATATTGATTTAATTGTTAATTTAATCATTTATTTCCTTTTGCTGAACAACTGTTTGGAGAATATCAGTGTGGTTTCCGGCGGGGCCGAGGTACTATCGATGCACTTTTCTCAATAAGGATGATTTTGGAAAAGTATCGAGAGTTCAACATGCCTGTGCACACTGTTCACACTTCTCATTTTCTTTTTGAACATCCCATCATAAAAGTACAGGGCTACGATAGTATATTCAGGGTCACAGTTTATTTAGAACGACAGAATTGCAAAAAATTGCGAAGTTAAAAAAAAATGATAAACTTTGAAAGGCTTAATCTCGGGAACTAGTGGGTCTGCAGAGACAGTTCTAGTATCATATTGTAGCAAATTTAGTCTACTTTAAAAACGGTTTAAGAAAGGTTAAAGAAAAAACTAGTCCTTTAAGGTTATAATCGCCAAAATTTGAAAAAATAACGATTTTTTCGCGGTTTTTGCGATTTTTGACGAAGTTGCGTTCGGCGCTCGAGGTCACAAACTCGGATTATTCATTAGGCCAACATCATAAACAAGTCTGCAAAAAATCAGAACTACCGGATTGGACGCATACTACTCCATACACTCAGGCGACAAAGTTACTGGACTATAAATCATTTGAAATAATTTAAGAAAGTCAAATAAAATTAGTTGCATACGGTAATGGATAAAGTTACTGGACTATTATGTTTGTTAGTTTTTTTGCTCAGATTAAATCATAATTTGTTTTGCATCCTTTTCATTCCTGAATAACTGTTTTAGTCTGTTGTTAGAAATAGTTATTTAAGTTATAGAAATAGTTATTTAAGTTATAGAAATAGTAATATTTTCAACAGCTGTTACAAATATTTCTTGATATTTTGTGATATCCCAATATCATCATTGAATTTTGAATGTTGAGCTTTTTGCAAATGGTTTTAGTGTCACAAAATATTTTTTTACTATGCTACCATCAACAATGGTGCATTTATCAATTCATCAATATGTGCATTCACTAATTAACTAAAACCATATCTTACCTTTTAGGAAACGGCAATCTTCTGTATCTAAAGAAGTTATCCATTTTGCACTTATTTTAAACACTTCACTATTCAGTAAATAAATATAATCTAAACAAAATTATTTTTATCACTGTACAACAATATTTTAAATCGGTAAAAGAGAAACAAGATCTAGATTAAATATCACACATTTCACCTAATTTAGTTTTGTATCAAACAACAAATGACCATTAATTATGTTAATTATTTTTTTTTTCAATTTTATGTTCTACTACAACGATTCACAAGCCCACGAAAAAAAATCACAATTTTCATTCATACAAGAGTATGATTATATCTAGATCAATTTAACAAAAGTTCCAGATCATAAATTACTCGTTTAATTCCAGATTTGATTAACCAAAAATCAAATCGTAATTTATTCCAGTTTTTTATTTTATCGGTAATAGAACCGCGAAATTTAATATTTGTAGAACTGAGTTTTAAAAAAAATTGTCACACGGTAACCAACAAATCGAAAAGTTTTAATTAAAAATTAAGCCAAAAACGAATGTAAAAGTTTATAAAATAATTACGAAATTTCTTTCCACAGAATGCATCCATACCACTTGACGATCATCAAAAAACTAAATTTTATTAATAAAAAAATTAAATTTTCTTATAACATAAATACAGTTTTTTTTTACCTTTCTTTACTATTTCTTAAATCGTTTTTTTTGTTTTCATTTTTTATGTCCAAAAGAGAATGAGTAGAATTAAATAATAACAAAAACATTGATCTTGACTTCATACAAAAGAATAAGATCGCGATCATTGTAAAATGTAAAGAAAAATTGCACAAACATTTTACGATCACGTTTTTTGTGTTATTGTTTGTTTACAATCAGCTGTCATAAAATTTTATAAGTGTGCAAGAAATTACTTGGGGAAAAGAATTGAATACGAATATGAGAGAAACAATATTGATAAAAGGAGAAAATATAAAAATAATAAACAATGACGTTAAAGAATAACAAAAAATGTAGTAATTTTGTTTTTTATTTATTGCTGTCTCTACCTATTTTTAGTTTTTGTTTATGTTGCAAATAGTTTAAAAATATCTATAGTCTGTCGATTAAGAGGCAAAAGTAAATAAACTGCAGTGAAACGAATTGTTTCTTTGTCTCTGAAGTCGCGATCTTACAAACATTGGAATTAGTTCAATTCCAATATATCCTGAGCTGTTAATATTGGAAAAATGAACCTAATTTGAGAAATTGACTTGGTGCCAGTACATTTTTTTTAATCATATCCGATGTGACATATTTCTTTGTTTGTATGTGCATCCGATTTTCAGAATTTGCCTAAAGCAGTGACATATAGGGTGGGGTGATATTAAAAGAAATATCGGATATATCGATATCCAAAATATATCAATAAAATCGATATATCGATAAAATTGATATATCCATTTATCGATATGTCGCTATATCGATTTATCGATTTATCGATATGTCGCTATATCGATTTATCGATATGTCGATAAATCTATTAATAGATAAATCGATATATCGATATGTTGATAGATTGATGTATCGATTTTATCGGTTTAACGAATATATCTATTTCATCGATATACTTTTGATATCGATATTATTTCGCCCAGCCCTATATGTCACTGCCTTAGGAAGATTCTTAAAATCGGATGCATATACAAAGAAATATGTCAAACTTAGCATTCGATAAAATCGATTTTTGATAAATCGATTTATCGATATATCTATTAATCGATAAATCCTAGCATCGATATGTCGATATATCGATTTTATCGATTTAATCGATTTGTCGATATATAGATATTTTCTCATGCCGATATCGTTATTCGATAAATCAATATTTGTTCCGGCAATAGTTACGAATGAATCCTAGCAAGTCGTTATCTCCTTGATTATAGAAAAAAATTACGGTATGATAGTAATTTGTATTTGAAAATGGAAACCGACCCATTTTCACTGGTGGTGATTTTAAGTGTTAATAACACTAAATTACCACATTTAGACACTGGACTTGGAGCCGAAAGAATAGCACAACATGTCGCCGCTACAACAACCACCACATTTAGTAAGTTGAAGCTTTTGGTCTAAAGAACAAATATTTTAAATCCCTATATAAATATATGTCACAATATTATTGAAATTAACTACAAAAATCTCTATCAAAATAAAAGATCTATATTAAAATGCTTTGCTTGCCCTGCAGCCAAATTCTGTAACTGTGAAGCGGTGAAGTGATAAAAATTTCTTCGTTTCTTTTCATTAAAAAACTTATCACTTCACCGCTTCACAATTACAGAATTTGGCTGCAGAAGTCATAATCCCTGAAAATTTAAAATTGATATTTTAAAATCAATCAATAATTACTTCGGTCTGAAAGTCCTAAGTATTACATTCATGAGACAAAAGTGAAGTTCTTACCCCCACGTTTTTTGGCATTTCTCGACGTTTTGGGACCTACTAATTCTAAAAAAGCAAAAAAAAAATGTATGTCTGTCTGCCGGCCGCCGTCATTACCTACGCTGCAGGGAAAACCGCTGGAGGGTTTTCAAAATTTTTTTTTTCTAAAAATAGGTATACTCAAGGGACAGGTCCGAAAGGACGCTGTGTTGGATAACTGTACCGGAAGTGTGTAAAAAAATCATTAAGTGTGTCAAAAACAGCAAATTTTCATATTTTTGGCTTAAAAAACGTTCATTTTAAGTCATTACGAGTGAGAACATTAAATTTGGAGAAATCTTGATGGTAGGGATTGGTATGTGAGATCAAAAACTAGATTATTGCATTATAAGTTTGTCAAAAAAATGTTCTCAAGTGTGTCAAAAGAAAGATTTTTATTTATTTTTTATCCAATTTTCGGAAAAAAATAACATTAATTATTTGTTTGAAATGAAATTTTATTATTATTATTGAGAATTATAGCATTAGAAGTTTGTCAAAAAAATGTTGTCAAGTGTGTCAAAAGAAAGGTTTTTCTTTATTTTTTAATAGTTTGTATGACATGAAATTTTATTATTATTATAGCGGATTACGGCATTATAAGTTTGTCAAAAAATAATGTCAAGTGTGTCAAAGAATGATTTCATTTATTTTTTTAGCCAATTTTTTGGAAAAAAAATGTAGCTGTTTTTATGACGTAAATGTAATTTAAAATGAAATTGGACATGAACATTTTTGAATTTGTAATAGTTTTTGAAATATTTTTGGAATTTCGAAATAGTTAATATTTTTGATTCTGTAATATTTTTTGCAATATTTTTAGAATTTTGGAAAAAGTTTTAATTTTTGTTTTTGTAAGAATTTTTGGAATATTTTTAAAATTTTGAAAAATTTTTAATTATTGATTTTATTATAATTTTTGAAATTTTGAAAAAATTTTCAATTTTTGATTTTGTAATAAATTTTGCAATATTTTTAGAATTTTGGAAAAAATTTGATTTTATTTAATTTAACAATATTTTTGGAATTTTGATTATAATTTTCCGGCAACGTATTGATGTTTCGTGTTAGTTTGGTAATAAATTTTTAAATAGAGATAAAAAATACTTGTACTTTAAAAAAGAGTTATGTTTGATATACATCGCTGCCCCAAACTAAAAACCATGTCCTCATAAAAGTTTTTTGCCGAAAACTATATCAAAATCCTTAACCCAGACCAAAGTCTTGATATCTCAGAGCTGTGAGATTTCAGCCCCTCCATATATTACCATTTATTTTGTTACTGCTACTATGGGCGATATTAAAAAAGATATAGAAAACAGCGATATAAAAAATAAACAAAAATTTGTAATAATCGATGTATAGATAAGTATCTATGTATCGATATACCAACAAGTATCGATATATAGATAAAGTATCGATATATCGATATAGCGATATGTCGATATATCGTTTGGATATCATTATTCGATATATCGATAAATATCGATTCATATCGATATTTTTTACTTACATATCACATACCGACAATAGCCGTGAAACGCTTCTAGTCAAGATGATATTTCAGGGTTGCAGGAGCATGATCTATTTAGTCAACAGTAGCGGTTTTAATCTTGGTTAGAAGAATTTCGTGCTCTGGATGACCCAAAAATTTGATTTTTGAACTGGACCATCTTTGATCGACTTCATACTTAAATGCAAGAAGTATAGGTGAAATAAAAAACAACTTAAAAAAAATAGAACCGACTTCAGAAAAAACAAAAGAGGCACAAAAACGTGAAAAATAACTCAATTGTTGCTTTTAGAAACAAAAATACGTTACATTTTGATTAATTTAATTTAATTATACCTTATTATAGACAAAAAAATTACGCTATTATACAAAGTTACTATATTAAAATAGTTACTTTTTATTATAATTATTATAGTTATTATAGTTGTTATTATTATTAGTTATTATATTTTAAAAGTTATTTGTAGTACAAAACTGTTGGAAATCGGTGCCAAGCCCGAGACATATTAGTCGGTTTTTCGTCAATGTGGCACCGACTTTGAACAGTTTTGTACTACAAATAACTTTTAAAATATAATAACTATTATAACAAATATAATAACTACAATAATTATAATAAAAAGTAACCATTTTAAGATAGTAGCTTTTTTAATAGCTTAATTTTTTTGTCTATAGTAAGGTATAACTAAATTAAACTAATAAAAATGTAACGTATTTTTGTTTCTAAAAAGAACAATTGAGTTATTTTTCACTTTTTTGTGCCTCTTTTGTTTTTTCTGAAGTCAGTTCTATTTTTTTTTTTAAAGTTTTTTTATTTTTTTATTTTTAGTATAGTCATAAAGCAAATGTCAGCTAGAAAGCGTCTAAAAGTAATAACTTCAAATGCTGGAAAAACTTTCATCAGTGACAATCTATTAATTATGGTTTTGCGATTTTTTGCACAAAGGGGTATTCATATTTCCCGTGATAGAAAATTATTTACGATAACCTTGACAAGTAAAGCAATATAATACGGCCCGAAATATCCAAACAGATTAATATGTTTTGACAAAATCAGCGAAAATGCATTAAAAATATGTTTTTTTCTAATTTTCTGAATAACGGTATTTTTCACATCAAAGAAACAATTATGGGACCCTCTGGGAATGAACTCAAATAGAATAAAATTTAAATCATCCAAATCGAACGAGCCATTTTTGAGAAATCGGTGTACTACATAAAAAAAAAACCTACAGTAAAACACAGAACCTCCTTCTTTTTGGAAGTCGGTTAAAAAATAAGTGGCTATTGAAAAAAATTTCAAAGGTTTAATTTAAAAACAGGGTTGTTTGAAAGTTTTTTGCAGAAATTAAAATTGCAATTTGATATAAACGAATTTATGTGCTTTAAGGAGCCCATACACGGACAGTGTTGAATAACAATCTATCTCTCTCAACAAAAGAAAAATAAACTTGTTTTTAGAAAAGATTTTAAGAGTTTAGTTTGAGAACAGGGTGGTTCAAACAATTTCTGTAAATTCAAACTCATGGTAACAAAAATTTATTTGTAAGAGAACAACTCACACGATATCAACACTTTTATGTGCAAAACTATAAGACTGATCTATCAAAATAAAAGTACAGTAAATTTTTGGCTTACACAGTCAAAAATATTAAGAATAAAAATTTTTTAAAATGGCGTTGATGCCCTAGGTCAAGCGTTTTTCGAAACTTTTTCACAATCTAAAAGTTCAAACCTTCCTTTATATATTGCCAAAATTTGTTTTTGTTCTCAAAATATTGATTTTGAAAGATGATCATCTCAGATTAAAAATTTAAGTTTACCAATTAAAATTTTTGACTTGAAATTCACATTTTTAAAAACAAATATCATTGGAACGTAACTAAACTTTTTCTTTAAATTTTAGTGTGTTTTAGGGTGAGGTTTGATATTTCATATTGTGAAAGAAAATTCAAAAAATGCTTTACTTACGGCATTTTTGAAAAGGTGCGAATTTGAACAACAAATAATTAATTAATTGATTAATAATAGATTAATTATTATTATAGGTAAGAATGAATTTGAGACATGATGCCGCTGATTTCAACTGAGCACTGTTGATGACGATATTTGTAAAAAGCAACGACGTCAGCAACAGTGCGACGATGTTGAAGGGAATCAAGTTTTGATGTCAAATCTCAATCACCCACAATTCGTATAGCCCACTTTTGAACAGAGTTTAAGAGGGCCAAGAATTTTATCTCAAGATGGAAACAGAAGCAGCACCCCAAACTTGACAACAGTATAGGGACGGATACAGGACTTATTAACATGGAGCAATTGGTATGGAGTGAAAAAATGTTTGCATCTATTTAGGAGGCCGAGTTTTCTAGACACGCTTTTTGCCATCGCCTAATTTCTTTAAGAGTTTCCAAAACAGTGGAGTTTAGATCAAAGCGTTCAGCAAACAAGTTAGATTTTTTTGCGGGATTATTGACGATTAAATCACCATCAATAATAGGGGGAATAGAAGATTTTGTACCAGAATTTAAAGAATTAATGGCACTGTAGAAACTTTTGTTTGAAATAGACATAGACGTAAGTTTTGAAGCTTTCGATCTGTCAATTTCAGGCTTTTCGTTTAAGATAATTTGGTTAGATATTTTGTTGGCCTTTAGATATTGGGATCGATTAGTGGGAGTTTTGTTTTGAATCCAAATATTAAATGGTCTACGGTTGTTTCTAAGGGCCACTTTGGCAGCTTTCGAAAACAAGTATTTTTGTTTTGGTTTTACTATGGAGAAAGGGACGAATTTATTGATAGCAAATTGAGTGGTTTCTGTAAAGTTTTGAGCAGAAACATTTACATTGTCAGTGTAAAAATAATGACGGTCAAAAGGGAAACCATGGAAAAATTTTGAAAACCAGTTTTATTCATTTTTGAGTAGTGAAATATTTTACGGGGTTTGGGAGCTGTAATTTTAAGTAAATCAGTTTTGATAACTGATAAAATTAAATTATGATCAGAATTTCCAATACTACCTTTTGCGACATCAACACTCGTAATATCTTGCATTGTGGTAAGATAGAGATCTAAAAGAAAACTTTTTTCACCGCCATTACGGGGAGCGAAGGTTGGGTGTTTATAAATTCGGTATAGGCAATGAGACGCGGCAAAAATTTCTGCCAGTTTTCCACTATTGTCAACATCGTCGGTCAATTTGGAGAATTCCAACCATGATTTGTTGTGGACGTTGAAGTCACCGGTAACGATAACCTCACAATTAGGGGACTTTGCTCTAATCTCGTCCACAATTTTTGTCAGTATATTAAAAAAGTTTTGGTCACGTTTGTTGGGTGAATGGTATAAAGTTATTAATGTTATAAAGTTATTGTAAAAAAATTAATTTCTGGCAGACAAATCTTTAAAACCATTGTATTGAAGCCATCACCGTGTAGTTCCAAATTTGGAAAATCTGTTTACGCAACACTCTCATGAATGAATGCGCATACGCCTTGATGAAGTTTGAAAGCTGATTCGAGCCTATATTTGGAATTAAGCGATTCTATAAAGAGAAACTTGTGTTTCTGTAAGGAATAGAATGTTTGGTTTGTCGTGCTCAAGATGATGTTGCACGTGGTCATAGTTAGCGTTCAATCTGCAGATCTTTTGAACATGTATTTTAAAATTTTTTATTGATTCATATACGTCTTGTCTCTGCAAATTCCGTGGACATGCTACTTTATAGGCGGGTAGATTGCGCATATTTGCTTTACCACTTGCAGACTTAAATCCTTTCTGTTGTACTCCAATATAAGTATCAAAATGTTTATTTTTTTTATATTTTATTAAAGAATGGATAACTAAGCAAAAAATCGTATCGCACAATAAAATATGACATGTGCTAATATTTCGTGATAAGATGAAGAAATAATAACAAAATAATAAGTGAAAAACAAATTGTGAGAAATTTGCAGAAAGCAAAATAAAACTAATTGCCAATAATCCAGCTGATGCAGCGAACCCCAGACGCACCGCTTACTACCTCATTCGAGGCACAAATCCCACACATAATTATATGTTGGTCTGATTCCTCGGAAGAGCCAATGAGCGGTACTACTACGGAACGCTGCCCAGCTAAGACTGGAGGTGCTACCGTTGACTAATTAAAGTTCGTCCACCAGCACCCTTAGATATCATCTTGGCTAATGATATCTCCTGCCATTGCCAGTGGTATGTGATATCTCACGCTAACTCATATGTCAATGGCAGGGACTGGAGTACGCAGGGTAGTCAGGCCCGTAGATCAACATTCATCAAAATCGATCAAAATCGACCCTTCCTACGAATTATACACCTAATTCTGTTTCTGCACGGTAGATTCGGTCCAAAAAAATCCGTGTATAAAAAACCGTGTATAAAACGACATAAAATGCATAGTAAAAAATAGGATTGGTTCCATATCCTTTAACCATGTAAAAAATTGGTGAAACTAAGAGATCCATTCAAAAAAAACTATAAAGAGAATCTTTATAAAATCCAAAGTACTCTTTTCAGTGTTGCAAAACGTTACTCGTAACGTAACGCAAAAACGGAATAACGAAATGAAATAGCGTTATTATTAATAATTACGTTCATACACTGAGAGAAATCGTATTCTAATATTGAGTAAAACCAATTCTTGATTACAGAAAATCAAAATTGATGAAAATTCAAGACTTAACTACTTAAAAAAAGAATTTGATTCTTAAATTAAGATCAAATAGATCAGTTTTAGCAATTTAACAATTTCACAAAATAAGATTTATAATTTCAAATTCGTGGATTTATAAGTTACAACATTTAAATCAATTATGCTACGTTTATGCATTATTCTAATTATTTGTAGAATTTGATTCTCAAATTCTACTCACAAAAGATCGATGAAATTGTAATATATTTATTCTCAATCCGAGTAAAAAATTTAGTATCAAATGCAGAAAACTGATTTCTTGAACCGATATTGATAAATTTCGTTTGTTTTGACAGAATTTTTTTCTCAAATTTAGACAAACTTATTATTATGAATTTATGAATTTCCTAATAGGGTTTCTGGTTACTGTTTAACAGTAACAGTAAAACAGTTGTTTTGGAAATGCTCGTTTTACTGTTTTACTGTACTTTTAAATTTAAATTTTAATTTTACGCGAAAAAAATTTAAAATCTCATTCCATGCATTCGTCGAAACAGTTAAAATTTATTTGAAAGTGCGTTTTAATCAAGCATTTTTATATTAATCAAAACGCTACAGTTTTATATTTGTTCTCTTTGTCATCTCCGTTAAAGAAAAAAAACAATAATATCAAGAAGTAAAACATCAACCATTTTCAGAAATTGGATGGATTTAAACTGCCCGCTAATGAAAGCTCTATAATTAAACTGCTCTATAATGAAAATGAAAAAAAATTATGAGCACAATTGAATTGAAAGTTGCAAAGTTCACCAGTTTACTATCGAATAAGTCGATATTTTGGAGTTAATATTAATGATCAAACTGCAAATATCACGTATAAAACGAGATTCATTCGAATTTTCGGTTTATGAGTACTCTTGATACAATTGAAATAATAAAACAACAGCTTAGTTGTATATTGGAATAAGGATTAAAAATGATTTGGTTGCGTCTACACAAGATGGCGCTTCCGCTAAAAAGTATATTGATAAATCGAAGCGATTGTTCATATTTTACCTAAATCATGGCCTACATCTTGGAGTGTGTTACACACTCAGTAAAATAAAATCTGATACTGAAGATTTAAGAGGCACCTGGAAAGGAAAAGATGTTGAAGAAATCGATAGTGAGAACGAAGATAACATCGACCACCATGATTTACAAAAGAACGCATACAAGCTCATCAAATACATGAAACTGTCAACTATTCGATATCATGTTTTTCATTCAAAGACTCGCTGGAACCCAATCGTAATAAAGGGCGTTTGATAAAGAAAAAACTTTATTGAAGTTTAAGACAGATTTAGATTTGATCGAGATGCTGACGTAGATGCTTGAAAAGATTTACTACAGAAGCTGTCTACTAGAAGCTTAAAAGTAGCTGTTGAGAATCTTAGCAGATAAGATTCAAAACTAATGAGCGCTGACACAATATTAAAATTCATTCTATTTAATGAATGGTGAAATTATAATAAGAAGTTGATAGATAATTTGAAGATTTGAATTGATGAACGTTGCAAAGGTCAATATTTTATTACACAACCATATAAAAACTCTATGATTACGCTATCCAGAACTACAATAGTTTTTGCAGGTATGGTGGGCAATGGGCATCTCTTTTTGGCTTAAAAGATGTAGTAATTATTGAAAAAATTACTAATAATTCATACAACTAAATTTTAACTGTACAAAGTGAACTTAATGTATTGCTTCAGAAAAATGAATTACTAAGACTCTCCTAGATAAGACAATTTCATTGAAATAAAGGCTAATTTTTCTCTAATTTCTATCTCTAACCTACAGGCCAACATAGAGAAAATTTATAGAAAATTTTTGATTCTCTGAATATTTTTTGATTCTGTGGATGTGGATAGAGTATTTTTAGTGGATGCCAACTTCTGTACAAACAAAAATTAACGCCTTTCTATAGTATACTACGTCATTATCAGCGCTTGTACTTTGAACATATTATTATAAAAAATAAAATTTATATTAAAATTTAACCTTAATCTTTCATAAAACAAGAAAAACAGCTGTTTTTTTTTTTAATTTCAAACAGCAAACAGCTGTTTTTTAAAAACATTGTTTTTCAGAAACCATATTCCGTAAAAAGAGAAATTCATAATTCCTGAATATTTTTTCTTCATTTAAGAAATTCATTGTGTAAAATGGTTCTTGATTTGTGGATATTAAGATCAATATGAGAATAAGATTTATGATTCATTCACCTTTTTGACAGATTTACTTAAATTGAGAAAATAATACTTATTTGATACGATTTTTTCTTGCTTATTTTGAGAATAATATTGTCAATAGGAGTAATAGGTCCATAAACAAATTTAGTTTTAAATGCTATTGAAAGTAGTTCTGTTAACATTATTCTGAATTAGTTTTAGTTTAAATTTTAAGATATTAAGACATGATCCAAAGTGTGTGCTGAAAATTATAGTGCCACATAGTGAAATAATAGTGAAATTTATAGTGAAAAATAAACAACTTATGGAGGATTATATACGTTTAATTTGCGGTATGTAAATAGTGTCTTATTGTGATTGTTATTGTATTTGAAAATCAATTTTACACATATTGTTATATTTATTAATCAGTGTTAGTTGTAAATTTCGTCAAACGATCCCTTAGGAGAAAACTTAATTCAAGTACGCAAATTGGTGAAAGAAAATTGAAAAAATTTTTTAGCTGTTCTATAGAAAAATGATGTTTTTTTAAAAACGGCATTTTCTTCCAAGCCAAAATTCAAAAGCGGTTAAAACTTTGAATTTAGTGAATTTGGATTTGGTTTTCACCTAGGTTTCCTCTTTCGGATACAACATGGACAAGAATATCCGGTTCGAGCACTGTGGTTAATAATGATTAATATTGATATATGTATTTAAATTTATTTTTTCGATTTCGATGATTTTAGTACCTACAAGAAAATTTGTTGTTTTAATAACTGTTGCTGTTGTTTTATAGTTTAAGTTTGTTGAGTTTTGTTGAGTTTTTATACAAATTTATTTTTATTATAGGTTGATTTTGAGGTAGATTTCCAGCATCTCTAAGCACGTTGAATAATATGATTTTTAGCGTCACAGTTCAATTGGAGGGTAGCAATCAAGTTCTATAAAATCCTGTTCAAGATTTAAGTGCTACAAAAATCATTCAAAACACCGGCTAAATTGATAAGGTCTGAATATTGACTTAATATAAGTAACATTATTTCAATAATAAAACATTTTCTTATTTTCTAGATTAATTAACGTACAAGTACTTAAATTATTGCTCAACGCACTAACACTACCATTTACAGCTACAGAGGTTGAGCGTGAAAATTATAATTTGGAAACGACTGACAAAAACCGATTTCTTTCATAATGTATCTAAGAAATTAGCAGTCAATGTTTAATTGCATCAAAACAAAATAAAATTAACAAGAACAATTTGAAATATGGTAAATGATATTTTTTAATTATAATTAGCTTTTTGTAGCAAATCAAAACCGTTTGGAGTAATTTTCTTTATAAATGTTAATGTAAAATTAAATTAAGGTTGAATTTTAACTAAACTAGTGCTTAATTTCAATTTAATAATCTTAATTCCTTAAATTTTGAAATTGTTTTAATTTTACTAAAACTAATTCTATTATTCAAAAAAAGAATAATTCAAATGTCAGTGCATTTTAAATTATTTAGTTTTGAATCAAAGCATCAATTAATAAACATTAAAGTTATTTTTCTTAAAATTTAATTGGTTAGTTTTACTTATTAAATTATTTAAACGAAATATTCGTTGCCCTGTGTATTTATAAATATATAAATATGTAAAAAACTTTTAAATGTGTAAAAAAATGTGAAAATGCTGTACTAATAAATGTTACTTTTTTGTATAATGAGAACAATATATATTAAATTATTATTAAATAAATTATGTGTTTTGTCTTCTTATTTGAAATTTTTACATTTAAAAATAATATTCTTAATATAAGAACTACATCCTCCAAAATATTGTATTAATAATACAACAACATAAGAACAACTTTTCGAGCAAGCATTGTCTCAATTCAAGAACTATGGTATCAATTCATATTCAAAGACCGTTGCACGTTTTCTCAACTAATGCTTTTTTTACTTAAATCATGCGTCAGCTCATAAACTTATGGTTCAACTTGAGAATTATTCTACTTGTTTTAAGAATATTTTGTGATTGAAAGTAGTTAAGATTTTCTCAAAATGAGAAGTTAGAGAAATTTCAACCAAAGATATTCTTTTATTTAGTATAATTTGGCTCAAAATGAGATTAAACTAAAAACAGATTAACAGTTTTTAGTTCACATTGAATCAAATATTCTTAAAAATAATAAATATATTCTCAAATGGAGTATAGTTTTGAAAACAGTTTATGATTTTGTCAATCATAGATTTATCATATCAAGACTAAAATACTCTAAACAAGCAACTGTATTTACTTGAATTATGTTGTAAATTCTCAATCCTAGAATTCTAAAAATTAACAAATTATTAACGTCTTATTCTCCAAATAAGAATATTTTGAGAATAGTTATGCTTAGCACACATTTAAGCAACTATTATGCATAATCTTATACATATTATGCTTGAATTGAGTAATCTTTTCTTTCAGTGTAACGTTTTAAAAATTAAACTACGTTACAATAACGTAAAACGTAACGATAACTCAAAATTTTATTTCGTTTTTCGGGTGACTTTTTTTATAATTATGTATATGAAAATCAAAACACAAAAACCGGTTAAAAAAAATCCAACTTATCTGCTCTTTATCAATTTTTGCGGACGCTTAAACTACAGATTTTGGTAGTTCTAATGCCCGATTTATAGTCGGTAACGTTAACTTAACGTTAACTTTAACTTAACACTAACTTAAGACATCTAAAAATTTTGATTTATAGTCGGTAAGAAATTACGTATTCATTGACGTTTGATCTGATATTAATTATGGTTTTGTAATCAATGTTACAAATCAATCAATTCTTTAAAAGTAATAAACTGATTTTAAAATCAAAATTTAAAATAATAAAATTCGAAACATACATTTGATACAAAATTTAAAAATAAAAAAATTTATTTTCATATTAATTTTCTGCTAATATTTGGCTTTAAAGTCGCTCTTTATATCCTTTGCATTTTTTAAAAAATAAAATTTTATTTTTATGGACACTTGCAATTAAATATTACTTTTCTTCAGTTTTTATACCAAACGTCAACAAATCCTTAACAAAATCTTTAAGATAGAATGAAATGAACTTTACGTTAAGTTAACGTTAAGTTTGCGTTAACGACTATAAATGCTCTAGTGCATTTTCATACAATTGTTCTTTACGTTAAGTTAACGTTAAGTTAAAGTTACCGACTATAAATCGGGCATAAAATGTTGTACAATTTTAAGTTTATTTTAAATAATTTCAAGTCTGTAGTAGCCTTTTTGCATCACAGGTGTTTTGAATAATTTTAAGAAAGAATATTTTTCTGCTGGCCGAGAAATCAATCTGAAGATCTATTAAAAGCAACTCTTATAGTTATAAACAAATAGACTAAGAGCCCGCGACGGCCAGACCTTCGTTATTTTATAAAAGCTGAAAGTTTCTCTGCGCATACCCCCCACTCAGGTAGGAACAATTAACGACATATGAAGTTTGGATCATAGTGGCTTTGGCAGGGAGCAGGTTCCAAAGGGGCCTCCAAAGTTTCGTGAAAGTATAAAAGCTAATTTTTTTATATATTACTCGGGATAGTATTAGAAGTCACGTCACCTAATGCCAGACACTTACTATCGTGGAAATCCCCTGCCAGACACCCTTAAACTTTAAAATTTAAGGGTATCTGGCAGGGGGTTTCCACGATAGTAAGTGTCTGGCATTGGGTGACGTGACTTCTAAGACTATCCCGAATAATATATAAAAAAAATTAGCTTTTATACTTTCATGAAACTTTAAAGGCCCCTTTGGAGCCTGCTCCCTGCCAAAGCCACTATGATCCAAACTTCATATGTCGCTTATCGTTCCTACCTGAGTAGGGGGTATGCGCAGAGAAACTTTCAGCTTTTATAAAATAACGAATGTCTGGCCGTCGCGGGCTCTCAGTCTAAAAGTATCAGATTTGTGAAAACTCCTGATAAGATTGCTTAGTTTTTGTAAAAATTAATTATTTTTAATATGAAATTATTTCAAAATATTCGTCGGAGTGACGTGAATAATCCATTGTATAATTCTTTAATTTTAATTACTTCAGTTACATATCTACGCCCGTCGATGATCTCCACGAGATCAAAACTATAGTAGTGTGAATTATAAAAAATATATATACTTAAAAATTTTAAAATTATTGTTTTTTAATTGTTTTTTATATATAACAATAGTGAATAATAAAAGGTGTCGTTATTAAAATTAAAGAATTTGAAATGAGTCAAATTTTATAGTTACGTTATTTTAAAATTAAATTGTAATGTTTAAAACTAATCTGTTAAACATTACATTTAATTTTAAAATAACGTAATTATAACGTTATAACATAATAAAATATAATATTTTTCTGTTTCATAACGAAATAACGTACCGGAAAAATAAATATACTGTTATAAAAACGAAACGCATAACGTTACGAATTTTTTTTTCGTTTTGCAACACTGACTCTTTTATGTGCATTTATGCACAGTTTTTTTCGTGAAACAAAACGCAATTCAATTCGTAAGGTAACATGTATATAAAATTATCGCATGTTCAGGCACTGAAAAGTTCAAGAAAAGCAGATAAAAAAGTCAGACAAGTTCGAATATAAATCGCTTGTCGAAGGTTCCATGTATACAATATTCTGTTTTGGACTAGAAAAATATTCACCTTTCATTCACTCTTCAAAGTTAAAAAATAAAAATAAGTTTTTATCAACATTTCCACTGTGAACCCCCTCCAAATAACATTTAAAATGATGAGTCGACCACTATAGTTTTCATTCAATCTTTACATTTCTTTTAACCATAATTTTTGAAAAAGTTTTTCTTTTGTCATATTCGAAGTTAAGAGTGGGAGACAGGGGGCCCTAATCCCGAACACATATTTGTCAATCGACAATATTGTCAATTTCACTAAAATGAGTAACAACTTCGTACAAAAATGGTATTCTATAAAACCCAAATTTGTGTATTCATATGACACAAACCCTAGCAACAAAACTATATCAGATTTTTGGTACTAAATTTGAAGTAAAACAATCAGATGTCGTTGTTAGCAACTTTTTTGACAACTAATTTTTTAATTTTAAAACAAGCGAAAAAAAAAAAAATATATTTAATAAAAAAATATGTTTTAATGATATATATACATATACAGGATGTTTCATAATATATGCGCAGGACTTCAGGATACGTGATAGCTCGTCCAAAAATATGAAAAAAAGTGTGTCGTAGCTTACTCTCTAAAATGCACCATTTTTGAGATACAGGTTGTTGAAATTGAAAAAAAAAACGTTTTTTGCGAATATCTCCGGAACAGTTTATCGTACAGAAAACAGCTATCGTAAGCATTTTTTACTCATAATAAGCTATATTTTGTGCGGATTTTTTGTTTTGAGTCTTAATTGGTGAAGGTTTTGGAGGGGTAGTTGGTGTTTTTCTCTCCAACTTCTACGCTACTAAAAAAAGTTTTGAGATGCTCATTTGAACCGCCAATGTTTTCTACACAAAAATGTTGCTCGCGGTCATAAGCTCTAAAGTCTACCGTTTTCGAGAAAAATCAACTTTTATGTTGAAAAACATGGTCAGTTTTTTGAAATAAAATTTTTTTTCTTACTAATTAAACAAAATTTATTTAAACAACGTTGGAACAAGTAACAAAACCAATCGTTAACTTCATAATTTCAAAATTAAAAAAAAAAACAATAACAAATCATAAACAGTTAAATTAAAAGTTGGAAATGTACATGAGGAAAAATTTTAATAAATTTTAAAAATTTTATTTAAAAGAACTGACCATGTTTTTCAACATAAAAGTTGATTTTTCTCGAAAACATTAATAATTAATAATTATAAAATCATTATTGGCCAATAAACATTTTCCTGATCTTGCAGAAATTTTTTACAATACAAATGCAGACAATCAAACGATTACCGAAAATGGATTAAAAATAATAGCTTCTATTACCAAAACTTAAATTATAAATACATCTCTACACGATATAAGATTTGAACTCTACCAACCGGCTTCTGTAAAGTAATCATTTCATTTGGAAAACTTACCTTTAACTGAAGGAGCAGTTAAGCTACATTGTTACAGAGTGTATTTTCAAATACAAAGTTGGCTTGGTCATCAATTTACAGCTACAGATTGGGGATGGAAACATCACGTTAATGGTATCGTTCCTATATTTACAGAACAAGAATTAATTCCCGACAATTTATTGAAAATTATCTGCAGCAGCTGCGAAACAGTATGCGGTAATAACATATGTGGGTGTCGCAAGCATGGCTTAAAGTGCACAATTTTGTGCATAAATTGTCACGGTTCTGATCTGTGTTCTAATGCCGAAAAATACTTATACGAACAATTTTGTTATCTCGAAGACATCGAAGACGAAGAGAATATCCACTGTCTAATAAATAATAATAATGAAAATAATGATACTGAACTGGAAAATCCAGAACAGTTTAAAGAAATTGAAGATGTAGAAAATGAACATGGAAAAATCGAAAGGTTGATCGATTCTGGCGATGAAGAATTCGATTCTGGCGATGAAGCCCAAGAAGAAAAAAAGATTTCAATGAAATTATTTTACTTTTAATTTTTGTATTTTGTCATCAAAACACTTTGACATGATAATTTGTAAATACTTACGACTCACAAGAAATAATAAAAAAAAAATTCTGAGTCACAGCCTTTGTGTTTTTTGAGTTTTACCTATTTAATTGCAGTTTAAACGATGATCTCGGAAAAGCTCTTTGAAACCCGAGATTAGTTAAATATATGTAAATTACTTGTATGACATAGTATCGTATGGGAACTAACGCTTTTTATGAATGCAAACGTTTATTTACAACAAAGAAAAAGAAATTCATGATTTGAAAGTAGTTTTTTCGGATTTTCGCTTTTTTAACGAACTTTTTGTACATAAACAATATTATATTTTAATTCTATATTAAAGTTGGGATTTCAACGAAAAAAATGAGCGCTGGTAAAGTTCAAAAATCGAAAATTTCCTAACCAAATTTTCCTAGATTGAATATTAGGTCTGTTTTTTTAATTTCCTTCATAAAACATCGAAAATTAAATATTTCGCTTTGAAAAAATTTGGCACTGTTTGAAACACAAAAAAATAGTTATTTGTTTAACTAGGCAGCAAAGTAGTAGATTGACTGCCGCGGCTGATAGTTCATAGCCGAGCGAGCGAGGCTAGAAATTCAGCCAAGGCAGTCAATCTACCTTGCTGCCGAGTTGAACATATAATTTTTTCTCCGATTGATTACAATGATATGTAATTTAATAATTATTACTTTAAAAATAAAGCAAAATTTTAAAAATGAAAAAAAAATCGATTAAAAAAATTTTTTTTTTAATCGCAATATCTGTTTATTTCTATGAAGTCTAATTATTTGGCTGGGTAGGCAGCAAAGTACTTGCTTTGCTGCCTAGGCAGGAAAAGTGCCACTTTGCTGACTGAAATAAGTCCTCAAAATTTATATTTGCTGTCTATCGGAGAAAAAAACGATAGCTATAAATTAAAAGCAAAAAAAAACGTTTTTTTTCATTTTTCTCGATAATTTTGAGGTTATGGTCAATAATGAACGAAAAGAAAGTTTTAAATTTTTTTATTATCTACAACTTTTACTTCTAATTTTTTTCGATAGGATGCATAGTTTAGTCGCAAATCGCAAAAAACTAATACAAACCCCTAAAAACGTATATACTACAACCCCCACCCCTTTCCGGGACTTTTACTCAGTTCGGTCGATTTTTCCTTAATTACTTAGAACATTAACTACATTTTCCGACCATTCGCATTCTGCTAAGAATTTTTTTTCTTTTAATTGGATTGGCCCTGGTCTATAATTTTCCACAACTTTCTCAGTATTATAAAAAAATAAATTAATGAATCACTAAACTGACGTGAAAAATTATAAACAAAAGATATTAAAAATATATGATAATTTGTTTGAATCGCCAAAATAGAATAATTCAAAGTGCGCGTTTGTTATTTGTGCCTGTTTTCATTACCATTCGTACATAATTTTAGATGAAAATAAAATAAAACTCAATTTATGATTACGAAAATCATATTATCTCATAAAATTTTTAATGAAACCAGTCATTTTAGAAAATGTTAAAATACTTTTTCACTCTCCATTTTTGTATTCTTTGTTTATTATTATCATTAAATAAATTTCGTTTTGCTTTGTTTTTTATTATTTCAACATTTGTGTGCACATACGTGCTAAGGTGTTGTTTTATGACATATGCACGGTATCGTGCACATCTTGTGGATGACATGTATTATGCACAATTTTGTGCATGGGGATTTTGCAGCATGCATAATTAATGCACATTTGACGACCTTTTTCAAGATCGTTTTACGGTTTAGTTGTTCAACTTGCAGTCTGTAGGATCTATTAATGCAATTTCTTATTTATCTCTGCGGTGGGGGTGCGTAAGCCGAGCAAGTCGTTTTGCGGTTTCGCTGATCGAATTTTATTATTTGCAACATCTCTCATTTGACTCAACTGTGAAAACCAGATCCAGCGTTGCATAAAATATAACGGGAAACCAATGTCTTTATGTATGCTTGTGAGCTTGTGATGGTCTCAAACAATGCCTTTAAGATTTCCCCGTCGAACCTGTAAGTGATTTCATCACGTTTTTGTGACTCTGAATTTTGCTACATATTAGTTTTCCATGGTGACGAACGTCAGGATGTTGTCAAAAACTACAACCACAATTTCTGGACCCTATTTCACCAAACTTACAAATTTGTAATTTCATGTAAATTTTCACATATTTTGTTACAATTTGTATGAAATTACAAATTTGAAAGTTTGGTGAAATAGGATACTGGTTGTCAAATTGTACATATCGTAAATCATTCCAACATTCAGTATTGAGTATATTCATATATTTCATAATTTCATGTGGTGAAAAATGTCACTTAAATTTCTCAGTTAAGTGTTCAAGGTTCTTAGGGTTCCGTTTTTATACGGAACACTATTGGTGAGAGTAAAACGAGTTTTTCACATTATATTGCTTATCTCGTAAACTATAAATGCTATGGACCTGAAATTTGAGTTACGTATAAAAATAATCTGTCCACATAAGATAACAGATACAAATAAAACTAAAGTGGTTCTCGTTTGATTTACAGGGTTACGATGTGAGACCTTTGAGAAAATACATTTTTTTATAGATTCAAGTAGGGTATCATATGAAAGGGCTTCATTTCAGTATTCCTTAAACATTTATTTTGGAGTTTTACACCCAACTTTTTCTGTATAATTTTGAATAATGACGTTTTCTTCGTGTTTTCTTACCTCGATTAGCTCCGAACCTAACTTATCGAAAATCTTCAAATGTAGTAGGCATGATAGAAAAATTAGTAAGTTTTTTATGGAAAAGATATAAGAAAGTATCACATACTCATAATTATAATTATTAAGAGGGTGGAAATGAAGAGGGGTAAAAATACTGTTTAAAACGTGGTCATTTGAAAGAGCGCCTAATTTAGAAAACATTGCAATTTTTTTTTAGAATTTTGCGGTCCACTGTTTTTGTCAAAAAGGTTTGTCTTGCAGACCGTACCTCCCCTCCCCCTTATTTTCGACACTGATTGACAGAAAAATTTGTAAAAGTTCACAGTGGTAGGAAATTTGGTGAATTTTGTATGAAAATTATAGCGAAGGCTCAAATAATTATATTTCTGGGTGCTCAGAAGAAGCCTTTTTTGACCCAAGCGAGTGGGATGTCATTTGAAAGAGCACCTAATTTAGAAATCATTGCAATTTTTTTTAGAATTTTGCAGTGCACAGCTTCTATTTTCAAAAACGTGCAAAATTCAGACCGTTCCCCTCACCCACCTTTACGTTTCAACACTGATTGACAGAAAAATTTGTAAAAATTCACAGAGTTGGGAAATTCGGTAAAATTGGTATGAAAATTATAGCAAAGTCTCAAATAATTATATTTCTGGGTTTTTAGGGGATGGGGGTGGAGAGGGTAAAAAAAAACCTTTTTAGACTTTAGCGAGTGGGGTATCATTTGAAAGAGCATCCCAGATCCGTCAATACAGCTGTTTCAGGTTGCTTCTGATCAGAATTTTTCGTGAATCGAAATTTTGGCAAAGTATATCTTATGGAGGTAACAGTCCTTCATTGCTTAGCGTTTTATTTCTTCCATAAAATAAAATCAGAAAGACCCTCTTTCGGGCAGTTTAATTGAAAGTGTTTTGAGTATTGGTAGTAGAGTTTGGCTCTTTCCCTTGAAACACCATCAAATAGCTCTCATTTTAACATATCTTGTAGATTATCTTCCATCAAGGATACTCCACCGCAGGGAGAGGACTCCAATGCACATCGTTTGCAACTGATGAAAAACATATCCAGGCAATCAAATCTTCGGCAATCCATACACACCACTGGATTAGACGATATGCCAATTAATAACGATTGCATTATTCGCAAACTGCTTAGTAATCCCACCTGGAAGCACTTTTAAGTGTATTGGGGGGAATGTACGACATGTTTTTCATATAATTTTGATTATCTTGTAGATTATAAATCCTATGGACCTGAGTTTTGAGTCGCGTAAGAAGCTTACTTGTCCCGCGATGGCCTCACAAATAAATAAACTTTGTTTTTGTTTGTTTTGATGCGACGTGCCGTTAATAATATATTTTTTTTACCGAGTCAAGTGGGATATCACATAAAAGGACTTTACTTCAATATTTCTTAGAAATTTATTTTAGAACTTTAGACCGAACAGTTTTTTGTATAATTTTTCATAAATGCGTTTATTTAGGTATTCTTTCCCTGCTTAGTAATTAGTTTCGAACCTAATTCGAAAAATTTCTTGAATAAATATTTTGTGGGCTTAGAAATATGAAAGAGTAATAACGTCAGGTGAGGTGTCATTTGAAAACGAGAGAAAGATAGACAGAATCAGAAAAGTTCAATTTTAAGTATTGTTTCAAACTGGATGGACCAAAAATGTTGAAAATATTATATTTGTGAATTTTATCAAACTTTTAGTTTCATGACGTTTGTTTCTAGGGCAAGGGATATACTTAAATCTGCTAATGTTTGATAAGTCAACAACTGACTGTGCTTTAATCCCTTCTCACGAATTTCACGTTTTTTTTGCATCACCTGATGATTGAATGTTATAGTTAAAAACCGTCGTAAACAATAAGAAAATTAATATATAAAATTCTTTTCTTACTTTTCGGACTACATCGAGAAAATACAGTTCACCGATGAAATTCCCTGGTCCAATGAAAATTATTTGAGTTTTAAGATCATTTCATTTGAGTTACGAATGAGTGCGCTGGCCCATAATCTCTTATATACTCAAGCCAACTGAGTTTTGTAGCGAGTATAAATTCAGAAACAAACGGTTTATCCAGTTACTATCAGAATATTTATTATTTATAGAACAAAATAAACTGTTTGTTTTGCTTAAATATCTACAATATTTAATTAATTTACAATAAAATATTTTTTTGGCATAACAGCAATAAAAAACAAATAGTTTTTATAAATTATAGACTTGACAATTTTTTTACTCGATGTGTAATTGTTTGTTTTGATTTCTTTTGATTTGTGACATGTTTTCTGTTCGTAAGCTGAAACAAAACAAATCCAATGTTTGTATGTGATTTGGTGATTTCCTAGAAATCAACAAAATTTGTTTTCGTTTAAGTTTTTTTATATAGAATTAGGACAGCAGATATTACAAGTAATATAAAAAATTAAGTTGGATGTTCTTATATAAAGTTCTTAATAAAAACCAATAACATATCATATTCATTTTCAAGGCATAAACGTATGAGGAATGCTAAGTATGATGGAAGTTTGTGGTTGGATGTCGGATGCTTTATACGTAAGGTCATACAGACGATCCGACGGTTGGACCGATTTGGTTAGATAGTGTGTAGACATGTCGATCTAATAAAATTATGAGTCGGTGGGATTTCCATCCGACCGTCCGACCAACTAAACAAATCGGATGGTTTCGCACGATTTTAAGTTATGATTGTATGAGAAAAAAAAATTTTTTGTGATGTTTACTAAATGAAAATTAAATCGGTAGAACAAAATCCAAAAGTCAAAATCGGATGATAAGTTTTGGATCGCCTGGAGGTTCAAGTTGGTCGTCCGACGGTCGGTCTATCAAATTGTATCATCTTTATTATTTGTTGTAACTTGTAATACACACAAAAAAATTTTATGGTTAAATTTATCATATTTTAGAGAACCATAAAATGTGGTCATTTATAATCATAGTATGGTTCTGTATCTATAATAACAACCATAAAATTTGGTTATCTATCACCATAGTATGGTTCGTAGCAACCATAAAATATTGTTAACATATCACCATATTATGGTTCTCTAAAAATATGGTTCTTTTTGATCAATTTAACCATAAAATTTTTTTGTGTGTAGGAGACCAAACATTTATCTACACTGCTCTGATCTGCACTACACCGCACTGCTCTACACTACACCGCTTTTCACTGCGCTACTCTAAATAACTCTGCTCTATCTATAGCACAAACAGATATACCTCTATAACCTTCGAGACTCTTTACAATCAACATTACAATAAATTTTTTAAGTGAATGTGTTTTAATAATTCATTGGAATTCACAAGTGACTTTATGCAACTGATGATCCATAAATCGTTCGTATGCCATTCATTTCCATTATAGTTACAATCAGTTTCATATATATAAGCACAAGAGCTTCAAAGAGCTTTGTGAGCTTCAAAACTGGATATGTGTTTTTGTCGATTTTAACATGGCAGCTATTAGAGCTGAAAACTTGATAATTGCTTACGTGTTTTTTGACGATGTTCAAAAGAGTCGAGTTATTGCGGCTGGTCCATAAATTTAGTAATAATGGCTGTGGTAGGTATTTCCGATAATTTAAATAAGCACAATACTGAGCTCCAAGAACTAAATCAGATACATTTAACGTTTTAGTTTGTGTGTTTTTGCCACAACGCAATCCAAAAGCAAATTCAATCGGTTTTATATAAAACAATTAACAGTAACAATACCCGAAGAACCAAAAAATTTTGGTAAAAAGTTGCAATTCGGCATTATTATCCAACTAACATTAAACATATAAACCTTAATCACAATCGAGCCGTTTAAACTAACCATGAAAAATCTTGCGTTACAATTACTTACCAATATTCTCGTGATTAATATCACTCACTGAGTGGGGAGTGAAATGTGCTTCCCAATGTAAGCTTACATAAGTGAAATATAATTTTCGATCGAAACGACAATTTTTAAAAAAATCTTGTAAAATTATAACGTAACGAAACGTAAGTTCTTTTATTCGAATATAAATCATATATTTTAACAAACATAAATTATTTTTATACAATAAATAAATTAATACTTTTGAATTTCTTTACTTTTATTTTATAATATATTTACTAACAAAATGGCAGTTCAGATTAGAAAATATATTTTAATATATTTTTCATTTTAATTTTAATTTAAGTTATTCATATATTTAATAATAAATTTATTATTATAGTTTTTCTGTTTTATTTTTTTAATTTTTTTTTTATTTTTTAAATTGTATCATAGAAAACATTTTGTGTATTTACAATATGTATAAATTTTAGGTTTTAGATTTAATTAAATTAAATTGAGTTATGGATTTTTTTGTTAATAAAAATTAGTTTTTGAATTTGGGACTTTAACGAATTATTGTTGGTTTAAGGTTTTGGTTGCAATAAAAACGATTTTTTGTAGTTTTAATTGTAATTTTAACGTTAACAGTAGCGGAATTATCTAAATAACTCATCTATGTGAATTCATACGTGGCCGATTAACTTAAGACATGGAAAAATTTATTTATCTTGATATGATGATGATACGTTGCTAACCTATCCGGAGAATGATTTAGTAGATACTAGCTACACAGATTGATTGAAAATGGGTATATTACATTTGTAATTGTCTTAAATTTTCTTCATATCATCTTCTAGCTTGTCACTTCCGGTAAAACAATTCAATTGCTATAAATTGAATTTCCTGCTGGTGTACTCTATACTTGGTGATTAGAATTTTTCTCCTAAATCATGTCACCACTTGATTTTGTTTGAGGGATATTTAAGTGAAAGGTCTATGCCAACCGTGGAAGCCTGCAACCATATGCGAATGGGCGAGATTCAACGCTGCATCAATGACTTCAGCCACATTTATGCAAAATGGTAATGAAAAATTTCGAGAAAAGAGTGAGTGAGTGAAATTTCGACAAGTGGTAGTTGACCTTCCTAAGCTCTTTAAAAAGAAAATTTGAGATGGGTATAAAACTAGCCTATTGTAAAAAAAGTTGTCTTCGTTTAACAGGGCTGCGATGTGAACTTTATAAGAACATCCGTTTTATACCGAGTCAAGTAAGGTATCAGATGTAAAGACTCTACTTTAGTATTCTTTACAAAATATTTTAGAATTTTAAAAACACAAATTTTTGTGGTAGAAATTGGAATAATTTGTGTTTTTTATACCCGCTCGGCTCCGAATGTTCTTGATCAAAAAATCTTAAAAAGTGTTAAGTTTATTAAGACGATTGGGGGCCTTGCAATACTAATCACCTTTGAATGCTCTTTTCTGGAAAGTGTGCTAATTAATAATGTATGGTTTAATGCAACCCGTGCTGATGATTAACTTGGTTTGTAGCCCATTCAAATAACGCCGGTAAGTAACTACCTTATTTACGTATCGTAGATCTCTGTGTAGATGTAGTATTGTTTTTCTCTACTATTTGTGAGAATCAAATCAACCAACAAAACAAAAACAACAAAGATGTTGCAATTCGGTCTCTCCAAGGGCTCGAATAAGCCAATGACGGATTATCCGACGGTCAAGTCTTTTTCTACTAGCATTGCAAGTGTCACCCAGGACACTGTAATTTGAAACATGTACTTTAATGTGGCGGAACCCTTAAAGTCTTTCAAGCCTTTTCTACAACGTCAGAGGGAAACCATGGAAAGCTTTTAAACGATTTGAGATTTATTCCGGCTTCCGATAAAACTTTTCGGTATTCAGCTACCTTCGATTGGGCTAAAAGTTCCACTGATCCCACTGTAGCATCTTCTTCCAAAAGTTGAGATCGCAGAGGAATTCTCCAAAGGCCCCTTAAAGACCAAAGGTAATTAAGTGCAGGCTTATGGCAGCGTCACGCCTGCTAACTGGTCTGCAAAGATGGTGATTGCCATCGAAATCATGTCATATTGACAACATGTGGCGATCTTCATTCTTTGACGCTGAACAAAATGGTGATCAGTCTTCTGGGTGAGTTTTGGACAGGTGCCAAAGAAGAAGTGGTCAATGTACAGGACATTCCAAGTTAACTGAAAGCTCGTGCCTGGATCCCTGCAATAGACTGAAAATGCAGGTAAGATACAGCAAGCCAGAATTTCCTACACACAACTAGAGGATAGGTAGGTAAAACTACTAAGAAAGATGCCAGGTCAGCTAGCTTTCATATTAATGATAAAAAAATCGTTGCTCAGCTATCTGAAAGGGACGGAGTGATAAATTTTGCCTTTGGAGCACTTTGAAAGTATCTAAGGATGAGATTGAAGGTAAGACAGAATCTCGGCTGAAGAAGGACAAGTAACTTATACTCTGCGGTTATAAACTGGCACTAATAGTGACACTTGCTCCACGAATACGAAGCTACCTTACTCTGTTGGGATCTGCGAACTCCCCAACAAGTACTTTCTTGACTCAAGTGAAGAGTCGGATGTTACGCTTGTGAAGATGGAGGCTTATGTTAAAGTTTCTTCAAGTTAGCCGCTACCACTGTAAAAAGCGATGGCTGCTCTGTTGCTCAAATTTTCAAGAGAAGAGCTGTTTGTTGTCTTGATCCAAGAGCCTTTGGTTTTCCATGACCGGGTGCTTGGTTCAACACTCAAACTCATAAACTGCTGTTTGTCAAAAATGCAGATAAAGTTTGCTCCTGTATTCTGGTTGCACGCAAACTTAACAGTTTTCAATTTACAAACCATGGAGCTCAGTAGTTAGATTTTCTGGGTTAACACAGCTTTTCAAAAATCTGGTCGCGGCTGCTCAAAGGCGAAAAATATGAGTTATCATTGGCATTGGCATTAGTGACACTAATGTTGGAGATATGTTGCCTCTCGATTTTATCTTCGGCACAAAATTGTTTATATGTAATGTGGCCTGTGGGTAATAAACCCGCACATGAAGTATTGAATGTCGCTTTTCCTTCTGACTGATTGATTACTTAACATGGAGAATATCTGAAGAATGCTGCTTCTCTAATCATCGTTATTTGTAGTTTGAATTTGGGTCTTCCAAAAATCCTAGCTTTAGAAACAGAAACAACGAACCGGGTTACTTCTAGAGGAGTTTTGGCTGACTAACTCCCAGTTGCAATACCCAAACGGCTGAATCGACTAGCGACTTGGATAAATTGGTAGACACACTGCTTGATTCTTTCAGTAAAGCCGCTCTTGAGGCATGTGTTCTCAGCAGACCGATGGGTAAGTTATATCCGTCATGGTGAACGAAAAAACTTCAAGCTACCGTAAGAAGATTTTCAAAAATGAAAAAAAAACTAGGGTTGTACTAGCCCGGGTATCTTATAGGGGAGTCTTGAAAACTTTCAAATATTAGCTAAGAACCTAAACTGATTCCTGGTGCTGCTACTGTAATGAAATACATACAAGGGTCCTCTAAGCGTCAAGAATTTTATTGGCTATTCAAAGTATTATCAGCTAGTCACACAGTTCCGAGCTATCTTTAATGACTAGATGTTCAGTGCCCCACTTTATGTGCATTCCTTAGAACTCTAGAAACCCACTCTACAGCTGGTCTGAAATACCTGCAATCATAACGCATGGTGATAGGGCTAGTCAGCAGTTTGCGGAACAAATCATTACCGTAGGCTTCTTGTGGGCTGTCAAAATCTTGTGCCTGTCAAAAGCATAAGGTCCTTTAAGTCTGAAGGATCGTATGGTATCATCTTTGTAGGTATGTAAAAACCTATTGACCTAACCATGGCTACTAGTGATTTTCGGGAGCAGCCTTGTACTATGTTAAATTCTTAAGAAATCGATCGAGGCAAATCCAATCTTTATACCTAAAGTGGGCAAGAGATCTTATTGCAATTCTAAATACCTGATCCATTAGTCTTTCTGCTTATCTGTTGAAACCATTGACAAGATTAAAAGAAAACATTTTGAGAGGTCACCCCCTCTATGGAACTTGGTTTTTAAAGATCTGTTGCTAAACCCGGAAAGATGTGCCTTGCGATTTGTGCCTTTGGTAAATATTCTGGCACTCTTAGCTCTCAATGAATTGATAACTGTGAACTTGGAGGAGATTCACAGAAATCTGAATTGGTAAAATACCTGAATTTGACCTCAAAATTACAAAAATGTCAGTCTAAGTGCACTGAAAACGCTAATTACTTGGGACTCATTCTGGATAAAAACTAAGCTGGAAACCCAACATTTTTGAAAGAGCAAGGAAGGCAACTATAGCACTTTACTCCTGCAAGAGTGCTATTGGACTACGATGGGGTCTCTATACCCACGTTATGCACTAGTTATACAGAACTGCTATTCCTTCCAGAGAGGAGTGTGAAAGTAGATTAGATAAACATACATGGGTTGTCAACTTCTATACGGTTGGGTAAAAAATGGATGGGAAGGTCGGTTGTGGAGTATTCTTTAAAGAACTAAATTTAAACATTTCTGTTCCCCTCCTGATCACTGTAGTGTCATTCAGGCTGAACTTGCAGCTATGAAAGATTCTTCTAACTGGTTGAAGTGTAATGTAATACCCGAAAAGGGTATCAGCATTTTTAGGGACAATCAGGCTGCAATAAATGGTTTAGAGTCAAGGAGCTCTGAACTGTCTGGCATCTTTTAACAAGATGGCTGAACAGTTCAACATCCATGTTGTTTGGATGTCAGAGGATTTCAATATAATGGGTAATTTGAAGGTCGAAGAATTTGTTCGGAAAGATACTTTTTGCTTTATGTTATCAAGCATGGCAAGGCTAGGAATTCCGGGTGATTCGTGCAAACTTCTACTTCAGTATTGTACACGCGCACAAGAAGGTTAGAAAGCAACATTTTAGTCATTGCCAGATAGATCTGGCCTGCACTGGACCACTTTTGTTCTGATTAACTGATTTCAATAAAACTCAAAAATATCAGGTTGTGGGTTTCATTAGGAGAAACTATCTTATCGGCCAACTTGCATGCAGACTTGGTGTGTTCTCCCATGGCAATTGTTCAATCTGCAATGACGAAAAGAAAGGATCATACCAGACTAAGGTTTCTGGATTCACGCACCTTTCATGATCTGACGAACGTCTGCGAGATGTACGTTAGGGATATTTGCCGTTTCTTGAGAAACTTTGGTTGGTGAACAAAAGGTGGGGTTTTTTCTTTAATAAAATGTGTTGTGTAGAAGGAAATATAAAATATGTCACAACAACACAATAAAAACCTTTTAAGACCATGGTCCCACATCAACATGCGTTCTAAGGTGTTGATGAACGAAATTCTTTTTTTTCTATTTTTCTTATCTTTATTTTAAAGAGTGCACAACTAAAGAATAAATCCTATCACGTATCAAAATATGACTTATGCCAATATTTAATTTTATAGAAAAAAGAAACGTTGGGTTGTCATTTGTCAATAATCCGGGACTGGGTTCCGAGCTTGATTGTTAGAAAATTGTGAAAAAATTCACATAGTTAGAGAAATATAGCGAAGTGTAAAATAATTACATTTGTGAAGAGCTGGGTGCAAGGGATAAAAGCTTAAGAAATATGACATATTTTTTACAATGGAGCCGTGCACACATTTTGAGTTATTGTTAAAAAGTTGGAATTTTAAGTAAATGTTGGATATCAAGACATGTAGTTTGAAGTGAACAACTGTTTACCTTAAACTTCATGTTCTGATAACATAGGTCGATGGACCAATATAGCCCAAAATTTTAAGCTTTTGTTAAAGTTTAATTAAAATTAGTTCCTAAACGAAGGCTGTAGACCACGCATGACATCAAGCGAACTCTTTTGCTAGTTAAATTGTTGGCTAAAGACACATATTAAAAGTGGAATTACGATAAATTTTACTAGAAGTGCTGATGTGGTTCTTGCGATGCAGGACTATAGAGAACTAAACACAAACCTTATTTACCAGTTTTTATTTAAATCAGATTTCAGAACTTAAAGTTATTGGTGGTTTAAATAAACGTTTTCTTAGACAATCACCTCATATCAAGCCGGACCATGTACAATAAGATTTCTTGTTTTTGCGCTATCCACCTACGCAGACACTTACTAACCATATCGGACAGATTTTTAAGTCAAAAAATAGCACTTGGTGCAAACAAAAACTGATTCTATTTGTTGTTTTAATATTCGCGATATCACATCTCTGTTGTTAAACCAACCAACAATAATTCAATAATTTTAGCTCTTCATTGTAATAATAACAGCATTGAAACTTTGTCCTAGTTGTTTATGTTATAAATTATATATCAGCGTGTGAAACATATAAACAACTTTTTATGTAAACACAATTTTTTTGGAATACAAATAATATATAATCGATGGGTTTATGTCTTCAAGTGAAGCTTGACCAGAAAAATTGATAGAATTGTTGAAAAAATAAATTAGGTTGAGGGACAGTTGTTGACAGCCTACGCTCCTCTATAGAACAATAACGGTGCAATAACTATTTTTAAATTATCATATTTTTGTCTTTTAAATTATTGCAATATTTTAATTTATCTATTTAGCGTTAAATTAAAAATATTTTCGTATTCTGAAAAATATTTAAGAAATATCGCGTTTAATCTAATCATTTTTCATAAACGTTTTTGTTTTTATAATTTAATTAACATATATTGCTTTTATTAAAAGTTTCATGTACTGGGTTAATTATCAATTTTTTGGTTTTTGAGAACTGGACCTTTGATGTTCGGATCTCAAAGTTACTATCCAATAAAAAAAAATTTTACAGCTGTCGATGCAATATATATATGTAGTAAAATTCAAATTGTTTGCTTTGAGCAGTTGAGAAAAAAAAATACTTTTATTTTTATTTATCTAAATAAAATTTCTATAAGAAATTTATCATTTTTTTATTATATTTATTGTTACATTAACTAAATTTATCTAAGGGTTTTAATATTTTGATTGTTTTTTGAGGATTTTATAAAGTTATAAGAAAATTTGGTTTTACAAAATTTATAGCTGGTTGGTGTTGATCAATCAACATTATTGCAGTTTTAATTACTTCATTGTTCATAACGTTTAAGTGTTCAATCCAATATTCCACCTTTATTAACCTATCTCCTATATACGGCATAGTATGGAGATAGAAATTGGTAAAATCAAATTTGTTTCTTTTTACAACAGAGAAATAGTTTTGAATCCAAAACAGTTAAACAATTTTTGTAATTCAGTTATTTATAAAACAAATCCTAAATAATGCAGATTAGTATACATAGAGATAGCAGAACGGTCGCTGACCGCAACCTGCCTGTAATAAACTAAACTATTTTGTTTAAATTTGAAAAGGAAAGCGATGGTATTAGTCATAAAATAGTCCTAAAATAATAATTCAAATGCTTGTTGACTTCTTCATTCTGGTTTTTATCAAATTGAAGTTATATTTGTTCAGCAGTTGTGGAATATTTTAACTCCTACGAGCTTATGCATTTTCAATGGCTTTTACCAAAAGGTGACAAATGGTGTGTTTCCATTGTTCGTGTTATTATAATTTCGAAAACCGTGCATAGAGATCTTACAGAGTTTGAATCACATTGCCAAATTTTGGCAAAATTTTACAAGTATCAATGTTAGAAAAATAATAGATTAAAGTGCAGGGTTTTTTGTCTAATAATAACAACTGAAGATAACTAATTTGCGTGGGAAATTCTGTTCTGGCCATTTTCATAGAAGTATCGGGCGCATTCGATAATTGAGCACGCGTACGTAAGAATTGAGAAAAACCTTGGTTCATTTTTCTAAAATTTGGCAATCAATACTAATATCGATACTAATCGGGAGCTCCAGAAAACTAGTACCATAAAGGTGTCAAGAGGTAAAACGAAAAGCAGACTGAATAAACTAATCCAAAAAATGGTAATAAGGGTCTAATAATATTAGGAGTCATATTATTTCTACACAAGAGAAAAAATTCTGATCTCTATCGGAAGAGCTAATATACGGTACTAACAAACGTCGTCATGGATAATTCTTTTGCATAAAAACTAACTGCATTCTTCAGTTGTTTCATTTAACAACTGAAACAATATTTTAATTACCGTTGCTCCACAAATGCTCCGGCCACGGAAGGAAGCCTAATATTTTAATATTTAAAGCACTTGATACCTGTTCGCATGTTTCCTTACGTACTAACATCGTACGCAAATTATCAGTACTCAGTGATTTGTCGGGATGACGAGATTTTCGTTCTTGATTGTAAAGGTCAGTACATTCGAGTTGTAATTATCAAATCAAAATACTCAGGAAAAAATCTGAAAGAATTAAGAATTCACGTAATAAATCTCAGCCGTGTAGATCATACTTCTAAGGAGAAAATCTTTCTTCAGATCGTCCGCAATACCTAAGGAAGCGAAGAAACGCGATGCTGACAGGTTTATACCTACTAAATGGGTTAAAATAGTTCCACTTAATCAACAAAGGTTTCTCCATCATACAAACTCAGCTACACGAGCCGGTGGAGTAGCTAAAACTACCGCTATATAAGTGTTTCGTCAAACTCAATTTTCTCACCTTTTTTTTTTCATTTCGTTCCATCTTCGATGACACTAAATTTCCTTAATTTCGTGTGACAAACAACAAATTGTATAGGTAAATTTTGCTTGGTTTTTATAAATTAGGATGTAACCCGTTACGCCCGCCAAATTACGTGATGTTTAACAGGTAGCACTTATGGGAAAATCTACATCAATTCTAAAACAAATTTAAGTTCTGTACCGACCAAACAATCAGTATACACAATCTTCGGGCTTCTTGTAAAAAAAAACATCAAATGCATAATAGTTTTTTATATATTTGAATCCTCTCTAAAACATTTCGAATTGTTTTCTTTTATTTTATCTCTTTGCTAAATAAAACGAAACGGGAGAGTTCATACAATCAACAAACAAACTCTCTCTTATTTTTCACTTTATTTTAAATATTATAAATACAAAAATATTTTTGAATTCAGTTGAGTTGCAACTAAAAATTAAAATTAAAATGTTCGTAACTTTAAAGGTGTAAAAAAAAGATTCGATTTAATGTAAAAGAAAATAAAATAAAGAAAAATCATATTGTGTTAAATTTATAAAAATTTATTGTTGAATATGAATAAAATACACAAAAAAGAATTACATAGTTGGAAATATGTTTTTATTTTCATGTGAAAGTGGTTTTTAAATAACTTAGTGTTTGAAATTAAAGCTATCTATTCCTTTATTGGAAACCGTGAAATTGGATAAATTATAGGGTCGACGAAGCAAATTACGTCTGTTGATTAGAAATAAATAATATATGCATGCTGATAGTTTGTTGATGTTATTTACATGCAACAAAATTCGTTGACCGGTATAAAGTGCAACGAGTGGATAAAATAGATATTTTATATAGAATTAGAAAGGAAATGAATGTACTATAATTGGAAATTATGTAACGCCGGATATATTGAGAGATGAATTGCATGGAAATGGAAAGGAAATTTTTGGACAGGACTGATATTGGAAGACAACATTCAACATGCAATTAATGTAAACACTTTTTGTATTTTTTTTATTTATATAATTTTTGTATTATAGTTTGCCTCTTTTTGTGTTAAAATTATTACATTTCCTGTTAGCTAAAATTTAAGTAGAAATACTCGATAGGATTTTGTTAGTATTAGAGTAAATTAGTGTAATTAGAGATTTTTCCCTGGTGAAGACCGCGAATAACCGTTTATCACTTTCAAAATTTATAAATCCCTTCGATATATAGACGCCTTAGGCATCTATTCCAAACGTGAAAAGTCCCACGTTTCAAACCCTAAAATTTGTGCTTTGAAAGGATGAAATTAAGAGCGTATGCGACATAATGCTTTTCTAGTATAGGGATAGAAGTTAATCCTATCTGGGATAGAAATTAATTCTATCCGGGACAGATATTAAATTATGTTATTTTAAATATAGCTATGTAGTTGGGAATAAATATATGGTCTTACGAAAGACCACGATCTCGTAAAATTGTTTTCAGTTTTCGGCAGAAAACTAAAGCAAAAACAAAGTTTTGTGCATAGAAACTAAAATGGTATAAATTTTTTAGTATCTGGCTAGAAATGTATTACAATACTAACACGAAACTAACTTATAATAAAATTCTCTATTGCGTTCTCAAACAAAGCTCGGGGATGAAGAAACAAATTAGATGACTATCAATTCCTAATTTTTTGGTCGTTCCGTCGTAAATTATGCAGCAAATATCTGGTCGCCGCAGCTGTGTCAAACATCATGAAAGAAGCTCTAGACAACACAAAATGCTGCACTATATGTCGCACTCGAATGTCAAGTTATGGCATACCAAGACCATTTACATGTAGAAACAGAAATGTTTCCAGGGAAACACCTAAACGAATTGCCTGAATAGATCATATAGTCTAGACCTAGAATTTTGTTTTCCTGAGTTTTTTCCTTTGTTCTGACATCTAGTAGTATCAGATCCACTAGATGTCAGAACAAAGGAAAAAACTCAGGAAAACAAAATTTATCCACGCTTGGTATAGAATATATACTTTCCATTTGTATGTTTTCCATTGCAATGTTATACATTCTCTAAACTGTTGTAGAATATTACCGATCGTCAAGTATTCCATATTTCGTTAAATATTCTGCTAACAAAATCAAATTTAAAAATTTTTTGGTATAATAATATCACAAGGTTACAATGGGAACAATAAATAAAATATAAAATTTAACCTGAAAATGGTTTAATCCATGACTGATATGGAATATATGCTTTCCTTGTGTATATCTTCCATTTTAATGTTACACATTCTCTCACTTGTTGTAGAATGTAACGCGATCGTTTGTTACATTCTTCAACAGTTCTATAGTTATTTAAATATTTCCGTAACAAAATCAAATATTAACATTTGTTGGTATAGTAATATCAAAAACTTAAAACGAGAACAATACATATGGGGCATTCCACGTGAAGTGGAACGACCAAAAATTTGTTTTTGCCCAAATTTTGGGAATTAATAGTACTCCATTAGAAAACGATTTCGTAATTTTTTTAGATTTTTTGGCCAACCCCTTTGCCGTCGGTGACGGTCACAAATTTTAATTTTTTTCTTGAACGACAAACGTTTTTATTTTGTAGGCAGTTTATTGCGAATATAAATTTTTTAGAAATTCGTTAGCAATTTTTCCGTAGAATACGATAAAAATATTAAAAAAATTTTTGAGAGTAGTTTTCTCCCTTATTTTGAGGTTTTAACATTTAAAATCATTTTTTCGGATCGTATGACACATTTTTTTTTAAATTTTTTTTTAAAATTTAGTTTGAAATATGCAATTTCAAGTAATTTTTATCGTGTGATGGAAGTGGTATTGCTGTGAGTGCTAGAGGGCCTGAAAGTTAAAAACCACCCCAAAACCCCTTTCACGATATATCTTGTGCTGTAAAATGGAAATTAAAATTCGAAGGATGTATTATAAGTGAGTCGGGGTCACTCAATCTAAATTCAGGGTCAAATTTTTTTTTTTTTTTTTTTTTATTGGAAGTTAGGCATGTTTAATGTTAATATAATTAATTATACATTAACGTCTCTGAATATCCGAAGATACCATGCCAACTAGGGATTATAATCAATTGAGAATTAAGTTTCTTTTAGAAATTTATGAACGCCGACTTTGAACTTTTGCGGGTTAAAGTTATCAGGGAAAACCCACGAATTCCAGAGATGGGAGACTCTGTTGAAAAAGTCGCCCTGGAAGGCTACAGTTCTACATCTAATTATTTGAACCGTAAAAGGATGGGCCGCTACCGATGCTCTGGTACGACGCGATAGGTTTGCAGACTTAGGTAAAATCGATTTGATCTCTTCAGAAACCCGTTCATCCATGAAATATTTGTAGAAAATCGTCAAATCAGCAACATTTCTTCTATGCTGCAAGGAATCAAGGTCATTGGTAAGATTTGAATTACCAATCAATTTAACTGCTCTCCGCTGTACAGCATCAAGACACTGCAAACTACATAAGTATGCTCCACCCCATATGTGAGAACAATATTCCATACAGGATTTGTATATTAAAAGAAGCTGTTCGCTACTGAAAAACTTACGACATCGTCCCAAAAACCCCAATTTTTGAACAGCGCTTTTTGCTAGGGTAAAAATATGAGAATTCCATTTCATATTATTTTCAACCTCAACTCCTAGAAGTTTCACGGACTCTTTCTCTATCAAAACGAATCAAACTTCAATGGAAAAGGGTTAGGTGTTGATAATCTTGAAAAATGGCAAACTTGTGTTTTGGACGTATTGAATTCAACACTGTTAGTAACACCCCAATCAAAGATAGTTTTAAGATCAACGTTTAATGAATCTATCAAATTTGATCTACAGTTATTAAGCGCTAAAGGCGAATACGATCTAGGTGCAACATGAGATGCATGAAGAGTGCTATCATCAGCAAAACTATGGATAGGATTAATTGTTGAAACCAACAAGTCATTAATATAGATAAGAAAAAGAGTTGGGGACAAAGCGGAACCTTGAGGAACGCCTGCATTAGTCGAAAATACATCCGATGAAATACCGTCAACATTGACTCGAAATTTTCGCTCAGATATAAAGCTTTGTATCCAGGAAATTAGTGGCTCATCTAAACCATAACATCTCAACTTGCATATAAGATTTTTGTGCCAAACTTTGTCAAATGCCTTGGAAATATCAAGAGCAACACCGAAAGTCTCACCAAAGTTTTCAAGGGATCTGTTCCAAAGATGAGTAACAAACGAAAGCAAATCTCCTGTTGCTCTTCCTTTTCGGAAGCCGTATTGTCTTTCATTAAGTAATTTGGAAGACTCTAAGAAGCTCATCAAATTAAAATTTATATATTTCTCAAAAACTTTAGACACTACTGACAAAATTGAAATAGGTCTGTAATTGGATGGGTCAGTTTTGCTACCCTTTTTTGCTACTGGCTGTACACTAGCAATTTTCCATATTACAGGAAAAATCCCTTTCTTATAAGACAAATAAAATATTTTAGTGAGGATAGGTGCTAGCTCCCTAGCAAACGTTTTAAGTATAATTGGAGGAATATTATCAGGCTAAAATTCAATATGGCGGCACCAATATGGTGGCCAATATTTTTGAAATTGATGATTTTTGAAAATCAAAAAATGTATTCGTAATCTACGTAAAATTTTAAATCAAAATTGTTTGTACACCATTTTCCTACATGGTGTTATTGCCGAGGAAAAAAATCATAAAGTTTTAGAACTACGTGAAAACCGTGTTTTTGTTTATATTCAGCGCCCTCTAGCGCTCATATCGAAACAACTTCCATCACGCGATTAAAATTATTTGAAAGTGCATATTTCAAACTAAATTTAAAAAAAAAATTAAAAAAAAACGTGTCATACAATCCGAAAAAATGATTTTAAACGTTAAAACCTCAAAACAAGGGAGAAAACTACCCTCAAACATTTTTTTAATGTTTTTATCGTATTCTACAAAAAAAATGCTAACGAATTAATATATTTCTAAAAAATTTGTATTCGCAATAAACTGCCTACAAAATAAAGACGTTTGTCGTTCAAGAAAAAGATTCAAATTTGTGACCGTCACCGACGGCAAAGGGGTTGGCCAAAAAATTTAAAAAAATTACGAAATCGTTTTCTAATGCAGTACTATCAATTCCTAAAATTTGGGCAAAAACAAATTTTTGGTCGTTCCACTTCACGTGGAATGCCCCATATATAAAATATAAAATAAAATATTTAACATTTTCCGTTATGACTATGATGTCAATTGTTTTGTTTTTCTATGCTGTCTACGATGTATTTCATTATGGTGATAAAAACTTTAGGAGAAAAACTGGAAATTATTGGAAACATTTTGCATTCGTGGATAAAATAGCATCTTGTATTCGCATTGGATGATGGCAATTATCCACTCGAATAATTACTCCATTTGCTTCGCTCGTTCCGTAAACTTCATACTCGTCAAGAATTGTCATCATTCTAAACTCATACAAAAATGTACTATTCTTTAGTGAAACTCATGGGCGCCGCACCAGCAATTGGTATATCACAGTAAAAGATGAGATCATTATTTAAATTCCTTCAATGGTTCAGCCCTAAATGTTCTTTTAAGGTACATGGAACCACATCGTCTCTAAATCACTTCTAAAGAGAACCTTAACATCACTTAATTCCTGTTTAATTTGATTGATAAAAACTGCAAAATTATATGTGACTTCCAACATTACCGGGGACAGCGATTTGCTTCCGAATTGGCAGTACATGGTAGCCGATAGTAGCGAGTAGTATACGGTAGGGTAAGATCAGCATACTATGGTGCTGCAGAATATATAAAAAAATAAAAATCATATGCAGTCAAATTTGGTTTAGTTAAAGACTTAATTCTTATTGTTCTAGCTATCATGCCCCATGCAACTGCATAGTATTCAACCCTCCCTTGTAATCTCATTTTGAACAATTTCACCATAGTACTCCATGATAAAATGGAGGGTTCATAATACCAAAACTACCTGGAACCTTCCACTCAACGTTCGTTGACTTTCTTTACCTCGATTTGTCCAAACGTTTTTTTTAGGACCACTCTTTTCTAGGGGAGCTGTTCCGTATTTCTTTTCAAATTGCTAAACAATATGGCATTATTCCATATGCAAAAAAAAAAATTGAACAACGCAATATCAGTGGGATGCAACGACTGTAATGAATGGTACCATCTAAACATATGCTTTATTTTGGCTAACGACAGACATTGAAATACTGTAGCCAATAGAACAACAACAAATACGGTACCCAAAAATATCATAATAAAAACAATCAGAACCGTGACTGGGACCGTTCCAGAGTGTATAACTAAACTCCAACAGTTTCAGAGGGAAGATTGATGAGATTACACATTTCATGCCAAAGCACAATATTCATGTGGTTGCCATAAAAGAACAAAATTTATTTCAAGAATAAACCTGAACACAAGCAATTATGTTATCGTTCAAAAGAATATGATGACTACATAGAACGCAAGTTGACTACATAGAGGAACAATCTTTCACCATATCATCAGGCACAACAGATATCGGTCTGGTAGATATATGTATACCACTGAGTACTGACCTGCTGCACTAAAGTATAATGGAAACAGTACTATCTTCGGACCATATCGCAATAGTGATCTTGATTCAAATATTAGGTGCTAGTCTGACTGCAACTATTATATTAATTTTTCGAAAGCGGATTTTCATAATTAAATTGCAAGCAAGCTTGGCAAAGCCAAAATATCATCCAGCCTTTAAGATAAGAAACGCGGGCCTCGTAATATCTTAAAGTGATCTGCAAGTACATATTAATTTTAGCAGGTAGTCTGGCGATAGACTTAATATCTAAACGAAGCAGCACGGTTAGCGGATGTAAGCGGACTACAAAAAATAAGAAACAGGTTGATGAACATAGCCACGATAAGTAGATATAATACATTAAACAGTTCGACTTTAAAACAGACGCTAAAAAATAATGATAAATCACAAAGCGGCTCTCTACCCCGCAGAGCAAAATAGACAACTTTGTAATACCGTTAAATGATATCCCAACCCAATGCAAAATATTATGAAATGTGACAACGAATTCAATAAACAGTTCACTCTTCGTTCAAAAAAGCAGGATTAAGCGTATAGAAAACCCACTAGATCAATCTACCAGAAGGGTCTAAATCAAAGAAAATCAAACCATTATACAGCTCTCGTTGCTCTTTACTTTTCATGTGCAAGATAGCTCTCGAACTACATTCAAGGACAATAAACATATGTCGAATTCGGTAACAGCAAATCGAAATACTTTTAAGTAAGGCAGAGAGTATCACAAGGAGGGGTGCTATATCATGTAAGGCATGTATATTATTTTGTGTATACATTTGTATTATTTTTTTTCTGTTTTTTCAGATATTTTAGTCAAATTGAACGCACCTCATATAAACAAATACCTGTTCCTTCTCAAAAGCTGGCAAATCGAAAGAAATCTAAAGCTTTTCACGGAAAAAATCAAAAACGAACCTCTTCGTGACTTGGAACCGTGAAATACACGATATATTGGATATTAAGTTGCCAAAAACTGGAACTCTAACAATAGGACAACCAAAGATTCTGAGAGTGCTTTTTGACAACATGTTTACATTCTCTTTCCACTCAAAACAGATATCGAGCAGCTTCCAGACTTTCAAAAACATACTGAAGTCGCTCGCTAATATTATACCACATGCAAAGCAATTGATTGGCCCCATTTTAAATTATGCAGCACCTGTTTGATCACCGCAACTGTGTCTAGTAATCTCGGAAAAAATTGCAAACAACACAAAATGATGCAATGTGTCGCAACTGGATGTCACTCAATGGCAAACCAAGACCAGAAATTCTGCAAGTAAAACCGGTCAAGTCTCAACGGTTTACTCAGTCATCAATCCCATACACATCCAAAATTTCCTGAATAGATCTAGAATGCCTGACACCACCGGCAGGACTAGACAAAGTACAAAGGAAACGTTAGCCAATACGATAAAGAAATAAACAAATATAGAGCTTGATTTACGACCACCACCGGTAGAGCCCTTACATCAGATCGACAACAGCGACACTGTACCAACCTACCGTTTGCTTAACAATTATTTACGTAGATTAGACAACATGAAATTTGCTTTAATTCTTCAAGAATTTTACCAACTTGAAAGTTTTATCATCATGGAAAAACTCTGCAGATGCACCTGCTTTCCTGATGGTAATGACTGGCG